>SWBG01000089.1:0-67878 GCA_023848605.1 Aureobasidium sp. EXF-10728
GTCACCCACCGTAGTACTAATCTGCCGTTCAACTGCTTATGTATGGCAGAGCGGACGGGATGCCCAGTTTTCAGCTGACTGTGGCCGTACGTGCTTGATCAGTGATTTATTTGCTATATGTATAGCCATTTCTCAATTGTTATCCACATTTCTCATCTATGGACGCCAACATCTTGGTCTCAGCTTATACGGTCCGCATGCAGGCCCAACCCATACTTTGCGAAGGCTTCTGCAATCTCCATGTGTTGCGTGTGAGCAGCCGTCCTCTGTGCATTCTCTCCAAACTCAAATGGTTTCTCGTCTGATTGACACGTCGTATTATGCTGTGGCAGTTTTCCTGTCGTGAAGTACTGCCTGACATATTGCGTAGTACATTTGCTGTACGCAGCCAACGAAGCATGTCCCGGCGAATCCTGCACCAAGACGACACTATCTTTGAAACGATCTGCCATTTTAAAGGCATTGATCAATGGAGTCACCGGATCTGCTGTGTTGCCGATGAAGAGGATTGGCTGCGCAGAAGACGTCTCCCAAGGTCCGGCGTAGCGGTGTTGCGCGCGCATGGGGTAGTGTATACAATGCATACGCACAGCTGCCCAGATATCGCCAATGGTGGGTGAGATCTCCATGAGCCGTGTGGTGAAGCTTTCAAAGTCGGTGCGGCTCATGTTTGTCTGATCGTCGCCGTCGGTGCAGGTGATTACTGTCTGGGCGTCGAGATCGAAAACCTGTTCGACGGATGAGGCCGCTCGACATTCCATCAAATGGTAGGGTCGTAGCATCTGTGCGGCACTGCTCCCGTTGCCCTTCGCGAGCTCTGCGAGCGTGCTTGCAAGGGCTGGGTACATCTTTACAGGCTTGTAGAGACTTGAGAAGATGAGCATGCGTAGGTCGTTCGAGGTGATGACTTCCGGATTCTGGCCTATCACCACCACGGGATCGAAGCGGAGTTTCTCGATTACGGCGAGGGTTCTCTGCTTGACATGCGTTGCATTAGTGCTGCCACCCGGGGTCGCCAGAGCGCAAGCAGGGTATCCTGCCTTGGCGCAGTAGTGGTAGAAGGAGTCCATGGTCTTTTCAGTGTCGACCAAGTCAGTATACCATGTGATCTGCAGATTGTCCATCACATCAACCACGCCATCCAGCACGAGACGCCCAACTCTGTCAGGATACATCGCGGCGAACGTGGATCCAACGTACGTCCCGTAACTGAAGCCCCAGTAGAGAAGTTTTTCTTGACCTGGCCGATAAGTGGTCTGAGACGATCTGTCAACTCCGAGTGTACCATGGTAGTCATTCGTCAATAATCGTTTTGCCTCTTTCTCTCGCCACTCGCCATGCTTCTCGACGATCTCCAGAATATCGCGTGCGACATAGGCAGTCGTGACATATCTCTTGATATCAGGCTCGTCAGAAGCAATGGCACAGCTTTCGCCTTTTGCTCTAGACATTGCCCACAGACGTCCAAAAGCAATATCCGAGGCACTGAAAGATCCCAGCTCCCAATCACGGATACCCCAAACTTGTTCCAGAATCGGATTTCCCTGGAAACACGCGATTCTGGGTGTAGAAAGACCGATTCCTCTTGGATCGAATGAGATGAGGTCGAAGTACTTTCCTCTGTCGTCATCTTCGGGAGCTTGGAGTAGACTGCCAAGTTGCTCACCAACTCTAAGTCCGAATTGTACACCGTGGGCTCCGGGCCCACCAGGTTGAAGGATGACGGCACCACCGTATTTGGGATGCGTGACCGGCACAGCGGCTGGTTTTCTGATCAGAGCGATAGTCACGGTAGCATCTGTTGTACCGTTCCAATAGTCCATTGGCAAGACCAAGCGAGCGCACTGATACTTCTCATAACAGCTTGAGTATTGCAGCGAGGTTGACGGTTCCAAAGTCTCCCAGTCGAAGATATCGTTAGCAGCAGTCTGTTTTAGTTCGTGCTGAATTGGTGGGGGAATGAAGAACTGTGCTCCTCTCGACCAGTAACACAACGACGACAAGATTATCGCAGATATCAGTAGCATATATCGTGAACGAGACTTGGCTGGTCCAGTTGACGTGAGTCGCCTTCCCGAGGCATAGTGCAGCTCCGTTTCCACTGTCTTTTCAAAAGACACCATTGTTCGAATAAAGAGACGTTCTTACCCAGTCGTAAGCGAGTTCACGGCGCTTGAATGGTGTTGGGAAAAATCAGCAGCAGTTTGAATCCCCTATCATGTATCCGTACAGTGTGATCTGTTGGCAGAGGGCGAGGTGGAACGAAGCAAGTGTTTTAAACTGCTGCCTGGACATGCGATTGCGCTCTTATCACAGAGGATTGAGCAGACGCCACGAAGTCCTCAATATTGGTCATGATAGGCATCGCTTTTCAAGGTCGCCGAGGCACATGCTGTCGCGGCAGGAGCGCGGAAGAGGGGGACTTCAGATGGTCTGTGCGACCTTCGTCTTGTTCGCACACATCGATGTCGAAATCGTTCCAACATCTCAACATGCTTGTGCAGGGTGAGAGATGCCATATATTTGGTGAAAAACACGACTGAGGTTCGAGACCGGTGCCTTGTTATAGCGCGTGTCAGAAGGTAGGTCGCCTTACTCGTACACCGACTCCCTTGCCAAATCTCCGAGAGACGAAACACTTTCTCTCAGCACACTCTCGCTTTCCATAAATCAACATTGCAGTCAAATCCATTCTTCTTACCTCTGTTTCTCATCTTTTACCATGTTCGTGAACTTTTTTAAGAAAACGAAAAACCCAGACACAATGACTGCAAATCCGACCACGCCTCTTCTCCCCACCACAGCCGCCTCCCGGAAAGCATTAAGCAGTACCTGGAACGATTTTTGCGATTTCGCCCTCAGGGATAATGTGCTTGAGGTGGCAGTCGGACTTATCCTCGCTGCGGCATTCGGTACGGTGGTCTCCAGTTTCGTCAGCGATATCTTGTTGCCTCCCATCTCATTGTTACCATTCTTGAGCCGGAACCTGGACGAGAGGTTTGCGACTCTAAGGCATGGACAGAACGTTACATTGGGATACAACACTGTTCAGCAGGCACTCGAGGATGGAGCTGTCGTCATGGCCTATGGGTGAGTTTGTTCATCTTCACCATCTTCGCCGATTGCACGTTGCTTTGCCGTGCAGTCAGAGAATGCGTCAAGGGCCAGCCGGCTGACTTTGGCCACACAGTTCTTTCATGAACAAGGTGTTCAAGTTCTTGGGCATTGGCCTTGCGCTGTATGCTATAGTCAGACTGTACATCTATGCCAGCGATGATGAGACCATTATCAAGCATGAGACAAAGTGCCAGTACTGTCGCAAGAAGATTAGCTTGAAGGTATGGCTGATGGGATTGTATCTGCTTCGTCAATGGCATGACATCTGACTATGAACAGGCAAAGCGGTGCTTCAACTGTACCAGCTGGCTCGATGGACGAGAGGACAAGCTTGACCATGCAGGTCTGATGGAAAACATAGGCTCACGACTCTGTTCCCACAGTTCATGAGTACAGGGGAGCGAACTCCATGGAGGGCCGCGGCGCCATCAAATGAACTAGGCGAAGTGTTCCTGAACAAAAGTAGCGGACGACGACCGGGTGATGGTCGCTGGCAGCGCTGGCAGCGTTGAGAATCCCGCGGTGAAGAATGGAATTCTGGACGAGTATTATTATGATGATCATGATCTCAACATTCTTCGCGTGCCGTCCTGGGCATGCACGCGATATGGTACAAAAACAAAAATCGAGCGGAATAGGCAGGTCAATATGACCTACCAAGATTTTTACATAAGATGTTGCATCTGATGCTGTCCGCAGATGCAAGTCTACGGAGTTGAGCGGGCACAACAGATTTGTTCTTCCTGTGTGCATTTCGGATTCTTGATTCTTGTCGGTGAAGTATGCAATGCTGCAGAGACCCACTTTTGGCGGGCTTGGCAAACTGTTGTGCTTCCCCTCGAAGCTTGCGACAAGACGTCCGGTCGTTCCTATCAACACCAAAAAACCTTTGTCGCGTCTCTCGAGCTGGCTTTCGCGCGTTGCCACAGAAAAATGGTGTGATACAGCACATGTCGGCCCGCCAGGCCTTACCTTGACAGGATCAAGCAATCGAGGTTCATCTTGACCCATCCTCTAAGCTTTCCTGGGCAGGTGCTATCCATTAGCCCCGGATCTATCCCCAGGATATGGGCCATGACTTCATCGTTTATCTCTATTTACGAGAATGTTCAACTTAACCTGCCTAAGCAGGACAAGATCACTGCGTAGCTATGCGATGATTGTTGACAGGCGACGACTGCGCGATTTGCTGCGTGGCACGCGAGCAAGGGAAGGAGCAGTCGAGCGTGCTATAAACTCTGCCACTCCCACGCGTATTTGGACTTTCTTTGAGCATCCAACATTCTTGGAGTATTGTTTCCAACATTCTTACCATGCGCTTCTCGCTACTCCAGATCGGCGCCGCCCTTGGGCTGGCTGCCTCAGTCAGTGCCTCATCGCCTGGCCGCAATCTATTCGAACGCGCCGAGCAATTGAGAGCAAAGGCTCCCATTATTGAGAAGAGAGAAATTGGCAAGCCTTTCGAGCACCCAAGACTCCAGAAGAGAGCTTCGCCCTACCTCAACAACGTGACTGAGAGTACGTCCCTGTCTTGCACAACCGAAATCTCGTCGTACAGCGACTAACGCACTTGCAGAGTTCTGGGTCAATGGATCGGCCATTCCCGATGTCAAGTTTGACGTTGGCGAGTCGTACGCTGGCCTTCTGCCCATCAGTGGCGCCGCAAATGAGACCCGCGAGCTCTTCTTCTGGTTCTTCCCTTCGACAAACCCCAATGCCACCGAAGAGATTGCCATCTGGTTCAACGGTGGCCCTGGCTGCAGTTCGCTCAGCGGTCTTCTGACAGAGAACGGTCCATTCACATGGGAGGCAGGAACGCTTGAACCTGTAAAAAATCCGTACACCTGGGTCAACTTAACCAACATGCTTTGGGTTGAGCAGCCTGTCGGTGTTGGCTTCTCGCAGGGTGTGCCCAACATCACAAACGAGGTTGAGCTCGGTCTTGAGTTCATCGGCTTTTACAAGCAGTTCGTCGATGCCTTCAACCTCCACAACTGGAAGGTCTACTTGACTGGTGAATCTTACGCTGGATTCTACGTGCCCTACATTGCCGACGCCTTCATCAACGCCGCCGACTGTGTCTACTACAATCTCAAGGGTATTGCTATCAACGATCCCATCATTGGTGACGAGACGGCCCAGCAGCAGGCTGTCATTGTCCCTTACGTCGACTACTGGGAGAATCTCATTTACCTCAACGAGACCTTCTTGCAGCAGATCCACGATCGTGCCGACCAGTGCAACTACACCTCGTACCTGGAGAAATACCTCACTTTCCCTCCTCCCCAAGAACCATTCCCCACCCTCCCCGACCCCTACAACTCTGATACATATGCTTGCGATATGTTCGACACCGTTTACGAGGCCATTCTTCTGGTCAACCCTTGTTTCAACATCTATCACATCACCGAGACCTGCCCTCATCCTTGGTCGGTGCTTGGAGGTGTCAACACTGGTGATTACATTCCTTCTGGCGAAGTTGTCTACTTCAACCGTACCGATGTTCAGAAGGCCATCAACGCTCCTGTCGGCACCAACTGGCAGCAGTGCACCAAGATTAACGTCTTTGGCGGTGCCACCAACAACCAATCGTTGAGCGATACAAGCAAGGGCCCTGCTCTTGACGGTACCCTCCAGCGCGTCATTGAGTACACCAACAATACCATCATCGGTTCCGGCAACCTCGACATGCTCCTCTCCACCAACGGTACTTTGCTTGCCATCCAGGGCATGTCGTGGAACGGAAAGCAGGGTCTCCAAGAATACCCTGGCAAGGAGTTCGACGTTCCTTACCACCCCGAGTACAACGGCGGTGCCCTTTCTGGAGCCGGCAAGGTTGGATACTACGGTTCTGAAAGAGGTCTTACCTTCTATTCGGTTCAGCTTGCGGGCCACGAGCTTCCCGGATACGCCCCCGGTGCTGCCTACCGCTCTATCGAGTTGCTGCTCGGACGCATCGACTCTCTTGCCTACGACGGTGACTTTACCACCCAGACTGGAAACTTCACTGGCAACGGCACCATCTACGGCCAGCAGAAGATCTACTAGAAGAGACACGAAGCCAGGTGTTTGTCACGGCATGTGATGCGTGCCATCTATGGGTCACTAGCTCATTTCTTGTGGTGCTGCTTCCGCAGGTGCTCATGAAGAGATCAAATGAGATGACGAAACCTTACGGCGCAGTTTCACGACTGCCATAATTATTATCTACAAGAAACGAAATGACAAGTCAAAAGTCCGTAATATGTCAATGTCTTTCTGATTGTGCATTGTAACGGACCTCTTTCATCAAATTTCTATAGTTTTTGCCTTAGATATGAGTTCCCAGCATCTCGCTACGCTGAATTTATCCTCCAGATCATGGACCCATTCGCCGCCACATCAATCTTGACACGCGGATCACGATTCGTAGTCCCAATCTCTAGCGTCTTGCTCTCACTTCTCAAAGCCCTCTTGACATGCCATAGATTCTGAACCTCCCGAGCCAGAGAGCGAACGGCCTTGAGCCTCTGAGCCATCCTCTGCACGTAAGTCGTTGTGAACTGAGAAGTCACAAACGTAGGGCTAGCAGTGTCGTTATTGAACGCCAGTTGTATGCCAGCAGGTACAGATGGCGTGTTGTACGAGTATTCATAGTAGGTATTCGGAGCTCCGGCTGTTGGTCATAGGAGTCAGCATAGACACGACAGCGTTATGAAGAATTCAGAGTCAATACTCACAGTTATCGCATTGGAAACCAATAGTCGCTCCCGAACCCTGCTCATCTGATATAAGGTATTGCAACACAAAAGTATTTGGCCGGTTCTCGAAGAACGTCAATGTGAAGCGGTAGATTTTTGTCGCGTCCCCGTATCTGTTTGCATACCACTCGATACTGATGGTGCGTGCGTTTGGGGTCGAGCTCTCGGTGTTCGTGTAGAAGAGTCCCTGGGTGTAGTTGCCTCCGCCGTTGATATAAAGGTCGTCCCAGTAGGCGAAGACGCCCGCGATCAGGACTTTACTGTTTGTCACGGGGAGATGGGTATTGTCCCATGCGTTTCCGTTTATGCCGTTCAGACCTGCGACGGCGAATATCTGGAGGACATATTAGCATATGATGTTGCGTGGCGTACTTCCGAT
Source organism: Aureobasidium sp. EXF-10728 (assembly GCA_023848605.1). NCBI lineage: Eukaryota > Fungi > Ascomycota > Dothideomycetes > Dothideales > Saccotheciaceae > Aureobasidium > Aureobasidium sp. EXF-10728. The sequence continues at coordinate 7,237 of SWBG01000089.1, forward strand.
GCTTACTCCATTGACACTCATCTGTACTCTGGTAGTCGTGATGCCGCACAAGGTGATAGGGACTGGGATGTTGTATATTGGGACGGCATCGCTTCCCTGTCCAGCAGCAAAAGGCCCCACCACCGTGGTCCTGTTATAGTTGACGAAGCGCATGTTGGTCGGAGGGTACTAAGACTTGTATATAAGCATTAGAATAAGCTCTGCTGTCCATCCATGCACCACTTACGCTTGTGCAACCACTGACACAGCCCTGCGATACGGCGCAATATGAAGTGGAATTTCCGCAATAGCCATATTGTCTGTCTGCATCAGCAATCTCGTTCTTTTGACAAATAGGTGGTCCTTCTTACGAGCAACATGGAGCATAAGAGTACTGATCGCAAGGGGCATTGCCAAATCCGGGTCCGCATCTATAATCCGATCGAACAGGGACTGCCGGGGCTGTGCTAGTGACTGTACTAGTGACTGTGCTGGTTGATGACACTGTTTGAGCAGAAGCTGTAGTAGTGATGGTGGAATACAAGACTGTGGTCTGAGGATTGGGTGTCGCTGGATAAACTGTCGTAGTTTGAGGCAGAGGAGTTGGTGGATAAGATGTTGTCGTGACTGTTGAGTAGACGGTTTGTGGAGAGGGTGTTGCTGCGTAAGATGTTGCTACGATTGTCGAATATATCGTTTGGGTCTGAGGGGGTGGAGTCGCCGGAGTTGCAGGTGTGGCAGCGTATTGCGTGTATGTTTGCGTTTGTGCTGGTGGAGTCGCCGGCGTTGCTGGAGTTGCGGCATATGAAACCGAGACAGTCGTTCGCGTTTGGGCAGGTGGAGTTGCTGGTGTGGCCGGAGTGGCTGGGGTCGCGGCATACTGAGTATAGGTCTGAGCAGGCGGTGTCGCTGGCGTTGCAGCATACGAGATTGAGACGGTGGTCTGCGTTTGTGTCTGAGCAGGTGGTGTAGCCGGCGTGGCTGGCGTCGCAGCATATTGAGTATAGGTCTGAGCAGGTGGAGTGGCGGGTGTAGCTGGCGTTGCAGCGTATTGCGTGCTCACAAGGATGGTCGTATAGGTGTACGAACTCGCCGGCAAAGTGGTATAGTACGTACTGACATATGTCGAGATTGCAGTGGTTCCGGGGGTACTAGAGGTCACAGTTTGCGTCGTCAAGAACGTTGAAGCCGGTTGAGTAGTTGTAATAGTAATATACTGCGGAGAGGGGGTTGCTGGCGTTGCCGGCGTCGCAGCATATTGTGTGCTCACAAGGATGGTCGTGTAGGTGTACGAACTCGCCGGCAAAGTGGTATAATAGGTACTGACGTATGTCGAGATTGCAGTGGTTCCGGGGGCACTAGAGGTCACAGTTTGCGTTGTTAAGAACGTTGAAGCCGGTTGGGTAGTCGTGATAGTGATATACTGCGGAGAGGGGGTTGCTGGTGTTGCCGGAGTCACCGCGTACGATATCGACACGGTAGTTTGTGTTTGAGTTAACGTCTGCGTTTGGGCAGGCGGCGAGGGAGGAGTCTGTGGAGTTGCAGCATATGAGATCGATGTGCTCACGACGACAGTGGTATAGGTGTAGGAACTGGCCGGCAGAGTAACATAATAAGTTGTCGAATACGTGGAAATTGCCGTCGTTCCGGGAGCACTCGTCGTGATATATTGCGTGGTCAAATAAGTCGAGGCGGGTAATGTCGTCGTCAGGGTAATCGTCTGATAGCTAGTTGGGCCTTGCAAGGTCGTTGGAGGAGCAAAACTGGTTGCTGTGATGGTGCGATTCTTGGTACTAACCAGGATTGAGACATAAGTATATGTACTTGCGGGCAACGTTGCGAAAAATGTCGTGTAGAAGGTAGTCGTTACTCCAGCGGCACTCGAAATTGTCAGCTGAGTCGTGACCACGGTTGAGGCCGGTAGAGTTGATGTCAGTGTCACAGTCTGGTAGCTCGTGGGGCCTGGAGCTGTTGTTGTCCGTAGGATAGTTGAAGCAGGTAGATTCGAGAAGACGGTTTGGTATTGAGTTTCATTCCTGACTAAAGTGCTGAGATACGTTGAAGTTGTGGTATAAGTGACTTCGTAGGTCGAATAAACCACGCTTGTTGGACCGGGAATCAAGCTGGTATACGTCGATGTACGAAGAATCTCGGTCGTCAATGTCAAATAGCTAGTTGGACCTGGCGCAGTGGTCGTCGAAGCAGGCAAGACTGAGAATACAGTCTGATACTGGGTTTCATTCCTGACAAGAGTGCTCACAAAGACCGAAGTCGATGTATAGACGACCTCGACGGTCGAATAGATGATACTCGTCGGGCCAGGGATCAAGCTAGTGTATGTTGAGGTACGCAGAATCTCAGTGGTATAAGTCACCGGCACCAATGAAGTAGAGACCACTCGAGAGATGGTCGTCTGGGTGGCGGTTGCTTGGGGTAATGTCCGGGTGATATTGAGCGTCGTGTAATAGCTCGAAACATACGTGACATTGTATGGCAACAGACTCGTTGCTGTCACGTACAACGTGGTAGGCGGGAGAGTGGAAATGCTGGTCTGAACTACAGTTGTTGATAGAAGGCTAGTACTTGTCACATATTGTGTAATGACACTGCCCGAAACTGTTGTGGTTTCTCGCAGCGTTACGAACTGCGATGAAGTTTTTACTAGCGTGGAGTAGATAGTAGTCAGGCGAGTTTCGACGGCCGTGATTGTGCTGGCGCTCGGGTAAACAGTGGAGACCAGAGTTTCGTAGATCAATGTCGAATATACAACTACAGATGTCTCTGTACTGGGCGGTCCAATCGTGGTTTGAATCTCTCGGGATGTCTCAGTAACATAGGCAGTGCTTATCTGGCTGGTAATAGATGTTTGTGTCACTGTGGTCGTGCTTGTGAACGTCAAGTTTTGATATGCAGTGGCAGTCTCGACGACAGTGGTAGGGACCAGCTGGCTTGTGACATAACTGCTTTGAGGCTCCGTGGATGTGACATATTGCGTCGCCGTGTAGTAGTAGATTGTGGAGTATGTCGCAGTGGCTGTGCGAGTTCTCGCAATAGTCCTAGTTACAGTGAGGACGCTTTGGCCAGATGAGATGGAAGCTGTCCCATACGAAGTTGTGTTTTGAGAAGCAGCACTGTCTGGTGGGGGTGCGGGATCATCAGCTTGTCTCGATGGAATTGCAGTGATCGAAATCTCGTCCAAGCCTACATATGCCGGTCCAAGACAAGTGATGCTGAAGGTGGCGACAGTGTAATTTGCACTAATATCAGCAAGGTAAGTGTATGAATACTGAACATAGCTTGTAGTAAGCGGCGAGGTCCCACTGCAATCATTGTTTGTCGCACATATGTTGATCGTACAGCTAGGAGGTGAGTCTCCATTCTGACCCATGATAGCCGCCGCGGAAAGAGAGTACTCGGTGCCTGCTATTGTGGAGAAAGACTGTGTAGCGTTATATACCAGAGGTTGATCAGTGCTCTGTCGACGGTGGAGTTGGCCAGAAGGTGTCGTGCCGTTGCTGAAAGTCAGGAATCTGCACATGTCAGTCATAGTTCGTGCCGATCTCAAGACGGACTCACAAGAAGCTCTGCCCCGAATATGCCGTAAGTGGAGTACTGTCATTGACGGTGGCAATCTGAGCAACAATGCTTGGATCAGATCTTGTGCTGTTCAATGGATTTTGAGTCCCATCCTCGAATCCGAGGTTCGCTACGACAGTCGGTGCTGGCGTAGTCGTCGCCAAGAGGGTAGAGGTGGTCAAGCTTGCTTGGCCATTATCGTCATCTCCAAAATCGTCGTATGCACAGGCTGTGACGGTCGATCCAGATAATGTGACGGTGACATCAGGCTCATAAATCGTAGTGTAGCGTGTACCCGAGATGGTACCTTCGAAGCCGTATGGAACAGACGTGTTGTATGTATATACTGTAGTGGTGATGTTATTCCATGCTGTGACCGGGCTTGCGGAGATCAAGTTGCAGGTTGTGTCCTGAGTGTATATCGTAGTCGTAAAGTTATCTCGGATGAGACTTGGTAAGATGATAGCCGAAGACGATGTTGATGAAGTGTTGGATCCAGAAGATCCAAAGAATCGGGATGAACTGCTGATGACAGGCAGACTTCCAGCTTGGCATGTCGCACTGATGTATTGAGTAGAGACCGAGTATACAATTGATAGCGTATTGACCGTCACAGAGGAGGTTGATGCAAAAGAAGCATTGACTGTTGGGCAAAAAGCAGTTCCGTAGATCAGAGATGTCGTAAAAGACCCGGAGACTTCGGAAGTCACAGTCGCAGAAAGTGTCGCGATGGTACTATAGGTGGCGAGTTGATCCGTTGCTGGAATGCCTGTAGAATTCGGCTGACAGGCAGAATTCGGCAGGAACGATGTGACAGTTACTGCACTTCTATTTCCTCCATTTATTCCATCAAGTTGGATGGACGTTGTGCTACCAGAAGGAACGGACGACGCGATCGATGATGCCGGTTCTGTAATTGTTATCGTGCTTGGCATCGGGCATCCAGCCGATGTTGCTTGTACCTGTCCATTGCTCTCGAAAGCCATTGTGAACACGTTTGAGACATAAATCGTCGAGGTGCGAGAGCTATAAACAGTAGAAACATAGTCAGTCTGCCAAACTGTCGAGACGCCACATACGGATGTTTCTGTGGGACAAGACGTCGACACTTGTTCCGTCCTGTTCCCATCTTGGACAAAATAAGTTGATGACCCTGAGGTATATACCGCCCAGACTGATGTCCTGCGGCTGCAAGTGCTGGATTCATTATTCAGGGCATGCGATGTAACAGGCGAAGAAGACTGTGCAAGACTCTTGCAGAAAAGATAGGAATATCCCAACAGGGATGATACGTGCAATCGCATTGCTCAAAAAAAAAAAACAAGGATCATACGATGCGATACAAGAGAGTGGAGGATGGAGTCTAGAAGTTAAATTCTGATCATCCTGACACCGGAGAAGAACACATTCATTCCAGGGCCGCCATATTTGGTTATGTTGTTTTGAGCAAGGGTTGGTCTCTTTTGTGATTCCGCTTCGCTGGTGAGTATTGTTCCGATTCCTTGGGACCCTCTCGGACAAGCACTTTGCCAAGATGGCGTGACTCTCGACGCAACGCTGCTGTGCAACACCATCCTGTGCATAGGGTCTGTCTGTGCTCTGTAGTTTTTCGTTTGGTGTATGACACACTGATCTCAACCATCAAACGTGGACTGGCTTGTAGTATGCTGTCATAGATAGTCTTCTCACTGCAGAGCTTTGGTATCTGCCGACGTGATATCTGGCATTCCTCAAGGAAGAACTTCATGAAGCGCATGCCAATTTTGCAAATTGACGTTGCAGAGGGATATGACCGAAGTCGATGGCCAAGAGATCGGAATGGGTTTGCTGGTACGCAGGGTAACAATCAGTAGATCAATGTATTGCGATCTGTCCATGTATCTGATACTTTTTCCATGGAATTACCTGTTGTATATCTGGAGCCGGCGAGGAAACTTACCATGCACTCACCATTCGATCAACAAAGCTGCTTAGCGGTGATGGATTTGTAGCTGTGCTCGTATTGATGTGTCATAACAGCCCGTAGAAAGCTTTGAAATGTTGGGGGAACCTCAAATATTGGCATGAAAATTTCCGAGCTCGAACAGCAGGACGGTTGGAAGCGAAGACAGGACTGAGAATGCTGGGGAACTTGTTTTATATGTCGTTAGGTTTTGAGCCTCATAATCGTGTTGTTTTCGGCATCTTCGGCCCGCTGATCGGGAATGCGACACGCACACCCGCGTTGTCGGCGAGGCCGAGGAATGCTACACGCGAAGTCGGCGACCGCCACCGAGGAATGTATGCCTACGGTGGTACCAAGTGTATCTGGTCTGCAAGACGTATAATCTGCTTGAATATGTTCATTTAGATACACATTAGCTTAAGGCATCTGCACTACAGTTCTTTTGATAAATGTGTTTTTACAAAACGCGGAAACCAGAAGTCACTTGAATATCCCTGCTGCTGAACCCGGCTCTAACACCAAATTGACCAGAAGGAATGATCCACTGCTGCTGCACAGCATCCCAGAAACTCAAATCTCTTCTCATCAGAGGGAAGGTGACAGTCCTCGTCTGTCCAGCACCGAGAGCGACCTTGTCGAAACCTCTAAGGACCTGGACGGGAGTGCGGCCAAAGGAGGCATCGACGGGCTGAGAAAGGTAGAGTTGAGGTATAGCATCACCAGCGACGGAGCCAGTGTTCTTGACCTTGACGGTAATCTCGTAGATGGTGTCGTAGAGAGTGGGGTTGCCACCAGGCATGGTGCTGGCAGATGCGGGCCGAGCAGTCAGGTTCTGGGGAGCGAGACGCTCGACCTTGACTTCAGACATGGAGAAGTTGGTGTAGGAAAGACCATACCCGAACTCGTACTGCACAGAGAGATTGTAGTAGTCGTAGTGACGGTAGTCAATCAACAGACCTTCCTCAAAGTCTGCTTGCCAAGCGTTGGGGTCCTCGGTGAGCTTCAACTCGGTCGAGTTGACAACGCGAGCGAAAGCGTAGTCAGACTCGTTGTAGGCAATAGTGTAGGGAAGTCTTCCACTGGGATTGTAGTCGCCGTACAAAACATCAACTAAGCTATTACCTGATTGTTCTCCAGGGAAATGCGCCGCGAGAATAGCGGTAACGTTGGGGTGATCAGCCCAGGGCATGACAATTGGGCCCGAGGTGTGAGTCACCACTATGGTGTTGTTGCAGTAGTTGGCGACTGCATTGACCACTTCGTTTCCGTTCCAGTCAGGAAGCAGATTCACCTTGTCGGTGCCTTCTGCAGCCCATGTCTTGATGAGAACAATACAAGTGTCAGGGAGGGGGAAGATCGCGCCGAATGCAGCTCCTGGGGTAGGGTCGGTCAAGGCGGTGTTGTTCATGTTCCACTGCAAAAGAGTGCCGTCCTGCTTGGCGCGAGCTTTCAGGGCATCCAAGGGGGTCGACAAATAAGTCAAGCGACCAGTACCTGATCCGCCACCTAGAAACTTGTTAACAGACAATAATATATTTGTGTGCTTGGAATCACGAACCAACTGGAAGATGCCCATATTCATAATCACCATTGCCCACCAAAGACAACGAGTAGAGGCCGTTCTCTGGGTCGCTAGCATCGTTACCGAACACTGCAATGTTCTTGGGCTTGTTGAGAGGCAAGGCGCCGTTTGTGTTCTTCAGCAGAATGGTACCCGCGGATCCGAGTTTTCTGATAAGATCTGCGTGGTTACTGCGGACATCGACGTTTGCCTCCCCATACTGGAAGGTGTCGAGGTAAGGCTTGATGCCAAGAATGTTGATGTCACCGCTGCTGGGATCGATCAAAGGGTAGTCCTGGTCCTGTCCCAGATAGAAGTAAGGTGTCATGATTCTGTGGGCGGCATCGTCAATTCTCGACTCAGGAACGGTGCCATTGTTGACAGCATTAGTAAGGTTCTGTCCCCAGTAAGATGGTCCAGCTTGGAAGAAAGTGATGGTACCAGGCATGTCCATATCCATACCAGCTTCGGCATTGGCGACACCTCCGTGTGTGGCCTGGAGCAGTCAGCACACTATTCAAAATACACACGGAAATATACTTACACCCCAATCGCTCATAACATAACCCTGGAAGCCGAGCTCTTCCTTGAGAAGACCGTTGATGGCCTTGCTGTTTTGGCAAGCGTAAGATCCGTTCAGTCTGTTGTAAGAGCACTTTTTCACTATTAGTATCGCATTGAGTGCTCGCCGTGAATTCTTGACTCACCATCATAGACGATACACCAGCCTTGACAGCATTGGCAAATGGCCACAGGTAAAGCTCGTGCATGGTTCTGTCATCAATGTTTGCGGAGACGGCTTCAATGGTCTTGTTGGTAGGCGAAAGTGCGGGATTTCTCTGAGTCTCCTGCTCGTTACCGATGAAATGCTTCGCGCAAGCTTGAACACCAGCCTCCTGAATAGCTTCAATAGTCTCTTCCATGGCCACACCGGTAAGGTATGGATCTGGGGAGAATCCCTCCCAACCACGACCAGCGTCGGCTGATCTTCCAAGTGGTCCAGCCTGTATTTAATCAGCACAGCTTCGACTATTATCGTAGTATAGTGTGAAATTTCTTACCACAGGGCCCAAAGCCACATGCGAGCCCTTGTCTCTGAACTCCGCTCCCATAAATTCGCCTCTTTGACGAATCAAATCACGGTCCCATGACGAAGCAGCTGCGATACCCGCCGGGAAAACAGAGGCGAAGGTTGCTTGTCTGATGGCCAAAGGACCATCTTGTAAACAGAGACCAGGGAACCCAACGCGGGGAATAGCGGCGATGTTACCTGTGTCCCGTGAGTATAGTGATATTGGTGATGGGCATCGAACATACCAATGCAAGGGCCATTTGGCTCTCCAGTGAGCACACCGACTTTCTCCTCCAGAGTCAGTTGCGAAACCCATTGCTTGGCCTTTTGGAGAGCCTCTTCCCATCCAATACCAGTTGTGTTTGCTGCGTCAATCAGCACAGCGATCAGAGATCAATTCGAATCACATACGGCTAGGGAAGACACCCGGGCTGCTGGTGTAAAGAGAGTGGTCCCATGATGAAGAAGAGGAGTTTTGGTAATTTTGAGCAACAACACCCTGTCCAAGAAGGACGAGAGCCGCAACACCGGACTTGAGAGTGTACATCTCGAACTAGATCCTGATAGTCTCACAGACAAACTCATTGGGTTCCCAGCAGGTCTACTTATACTCATGATCTCCATCTCTTTGAGCCATGACTAGGGCATGTCAGAGGCTGAGCGGCGAGGTGCTTACCATGACAAGATACTTTGGAGGCTTGAACCTAAGCACTATTTGACATGGTTAGTCGTCAACGAGTCAGAAAAGCCAGACATAGTCGGCCGAAAAGATGTATAGGAACGGCAGTTTGGCCCTGCTATCCGTGCCGAGCTTCGGAAGACATCAGGGCATCAAGATGGCACGGTCCCAGTCTGCAGGTGATGATGAGGGTTTTGATTCCCCACGGGCCTCCATTGCGGGGTTATGTAGCATGTGGATCCTTGCAAGAACAGTGCGCTCAAGACATTCGCTCGATCTTGGCTACGAAACTGGGACAACGAAGCGAGCCATGTGGAGCACTGACCGTTGGTGTATGCAGCGTGGACGTCGTTCAAGAGATGGCTTGAATGGGGGCTGTCGTAGGTGGAGCGCTTCCGACGACGGACGCCAAACCACAAGCTCAACTCTGGAGAAGTACCTTGGGCGTATCAGGCTCGTGAAAATTGCTGCGACGGTACTGGACCAGAGACCTTTATGTTTCACAGCCAGTCATGAGCAAGCTGTATGCATATCGTACCCGTGTGTAGAGAGATGTGAGCAGAGAAGGAAAAAAAATGAAGGGTGGAAGCGTGGAAACTCCAAGCTTGGCATGTCGATCAAGATTTCGGCTTCATCCCAATTCGGCAATGGCCGCTCCACCTCCCAACCCCACTCTTCTCTCCTCTCCGCTCTACACTTTGTTCCCCGCACACCACTCTCGGTTGAAGATGAAGCGATGTGCCGGCAATGAAATTCTTCGGATCCAAGACTTGCCGACCATCACTGCCACCGAGATCGCTGTATTCCTTGTTTCTCCTCACGCCATAACGCACGAACATGGAGCCTGGCACGGAGGGTGGCTGTACAGACGTCTCGGCAGACGGCCTCGTGACAACGGACCGCACCTCATATGATGCACGCAATGTCGTTGAGGAGCTATGGGCCGGTCTGAATCTTCGTTCTGGCGCGCTGTCGAGCATCCGGCTCGAGGGTGACAGTGAACCAGCGTTGCCCTCGTCATTTCGCATTGGAGTTCTAGCGCAAGCCTCCATTGCCTTGTCTGCTCTTGCCGCTGCTCAGATCTATGCATTGCGCAATGAGGTCGAAGTGCCCCAAGTGAAAGTTCCTCTTCAACATGCCGTTGTTGAGTTCAAGTCTGAGAGGTTCTATACTATTGATGGGCATCCGCCTGCTGCACCAGAAAACGCGATAGGAGGTCTCCATCGCACTGCTGATGGATACATTCGTGTCCACGACTCGTTTGCGAATCACTCAAAAGGTATACTAGACTTGGTCGGACTTCCTCTCGGATCAACTCGACACCATCTTGCCCATAAGATTGCGCAATGGCGAAGCCTGGAACTTGAGGACGCGGCGACTATCAGGGGTAAGCTCGCAGCCTATGCCTTGCGCTCCTACAGCGAGTGGGATTCTTTGCCGCAAGCGAGAGCAGTGCCAGAATGTCCAGTCAAAGTCCATCCCATATCTGTCGATGGCACTCGAGGCTTTCCAGACCGGATACTCCGAGGCGCGACCAAATGTCTCCAAGGCCTACGGGTCCTGGAAATGAGTCGTGTGATAGCAGCTCCTCTTTGCGGCAAAACGCTTGCCGCTCATGGCGCAGAGGTAATCTGGATTACATCTCCAAATCTGCCGGACCTACCCAATATTGACCGCGAATTTGGACGTGGGAAACGTACAGTCCAGCTAGATATACACGACGCAGTCCATAAAGCCAAATTCTTGGACCTAATCAAAGATTGCGACATTTTCATCCAAGGATTTCGACCAGGGAGTCTCGCTCAGTATGGTCTTTCAGCAAACGAATTGGCCAAGGTCAATCCTAATATCGTGGTGGGTAACATGTCGGCTTTCGGATCCAGCGGACCTTGGGCCAGTCAGCGTGGGTTTGACTCATTGGTTCAGACATGCTCAGGGATGAATATCTCAGAAGCTCAACATGCTGGCCATGGTGAAGCGGCTCGTGCATTGCCATGTCAAGCTCTCGACCATGCAAGTGGCTATCTCCTTGCAACCGGAGTTCTCGCAGCACTATACCACCGCACTATCCAAGGTGGTGCCTGGCAGGTAGACGTTTCTCTGGCCGGCACGATGAAGTATTTACGCAGTCTTGGACAATATTCCGGCTCAAGCGGTTTCCAATGTAGAGACTACAAGCAACAGACCGATATACCTAGCGATTATCTGGAGAGCAGAGAGACCGACTTTGGTCGCATGGTCGCAGTGAAACACAGTGCCAAGATCAGTGGCTGCGAGGTCGGCTGGGATACCATGCCAAAGCCACTAGGTTCAGATCCAGCAGGGTGGCCATGAGCAAGCTATTAAACACGCAGGAGTCACCCGTAACAGACTATGACCGCTTGCAAAGATCATGAGTTTACAGAAAAGTATAATGACATCTCACGAGTATCGAACAGCCTATTTGCAGGAGTCCTTCTCAGTCGTATCCCCTGAACCTTCAAACCAAATCGACCATCCGTGTCTTCGCGTGCGAGCTCTGTGTCAATGTGTTTCGCTCAGCAACATCCTCCAAAATCATATCCGCAATCATCTCCGCCATCATGTAGATTGTGGCCTGAGGCTGACCAGGAGGAAGCAATGCAAACGCACTAGCATCAATAACCCTCAGACCACTTACACCTATTACCTTGGCCTCTGCATCTACAACAGCCATACTGTCATTTGCTTTGCCCATCTTGCACGTACACGATGCATGGAAGAATGGTGAACACTCTGTCTAAGGAACTCCAGTATCTCAGCATCAGTGCTGACCCCCGGGCCGGGAAACACTTCTTCGCCTATGATGGCTTGTTGCAGTGATTCAGTGGCAGCCAATCGACGAGCAAACTTGAATGCTGCAATGGCTAGATCCTGGTCTCTCTTGTCTGAGAGAAATGCTGGGTCAATCAAAGGCGCATCGGCCATATCTGAGGAATTGAGTGAGATGGTGCCACGGCTGAACGTGGCGAGCAAGCCAGTCGAAATGGTGGCGATGTTGTGAATGCCGTCGTTGGGGCCTACGGCAAAGGAAATACTGTTTAGGTTCGGTGAGATATAGCGATTGAAAGTCGTCTGGAGCTTACACTTCAGTCTCTGGCCAGTCAGGTGGAAAATGATTCCGGAACTCCGCTTTGGTAGCTGAGCTCATATTCGTCCATGAAAGATTTGATAGTTTCATAAAGCCGACTGTATCAGCACCGTTACCTAGAGAATTGTCAGTGTAAGTTTCCAACACTTTTTGTATCCATTTACTTGTCAGAAGCCCGGATTGTCTCTCAACATAGTTTTCGATCTCTCTATAGATTCGGGTGGGATCGTTTTGCAGGACTGAAGTTGTTTCCACATTGACCTCGTAAGATAGTGCTATAAAACGTTAGTAGATGAAGGTTTGGCTGCTTACGTTTTCCACTGCTTACCCACAAGTGGGTTGTCCTATCGACGTCTCTTAGCTGCGCGTGCTGCAATGTGTGTTCAGAGACTATTCCACTTACCCACATGTTCTGCCCAACGCCAGGACGCTCTGCAACAATGGGTATACGATACTCTTTGAGAACAGCTCGAGGCCCGACACCGGAAACCATCAACAGCTGAGGAGACTGGAAAGCCCCAGCAGACAGAATGATCTCCCGCGTTGCATTGACTTGGAAGTGCATGCCTGCGACATCGACCAAGACGCCGGTCGCCCTCTTGTCGGCATCAAACAAGATGCGCTTGGCCAACGCGTGCGTATATACAACCAAATCCGTGTCCGCAAGAGCAGTCCGAAGAAACGAGGTCTCCGAAGAACTGCGGGTTTCATCAGCAGGATCTATAGTCAACGTGATACTCGCATAGCCGTCAAGGACACCAGCGTTGATGCCCTGGTTCAAAAACCGAACACCCAGTTCCTCGAGCCCACCAGGTAAAAACGATGACCATGGCTGCGCGTAATTCGGCAAGCTGACTTGCAGAGGCCCTCCCTGCTTCTTGAACGACGCCGTTTCGTCCACCGTGCCGCGTGTCGAGTTGGCAGCACGAAGAAACGTGTTTGCAGGCGTATAGTGTGCGGACTTGAGGTAGTAGGGGTACACGTTGTCCCACTCCCAGCGAGGGTCTCCCACTTGATCTGCCCATTTCGCAAACGCACCTATGGTGCCTCTGTTGTAAACCATGTAGTTGCGCGAGCTGGAACCACCAAGACACTTTCCACGCGCATAGTGCATTGTGCGATTTGACAGCGCTGATTGTGGTGTAGTGAGAAACCTCCAGTCGATAAGACTGTTGACCGTAGAGAGGTCGGGTAAAGCGCTAGCCGACTCGGATTCGTACTTGATTGTGTTGTCAACATATAAGCCATGTGCAGTCTCAGAATGGTGAGTGGCTCACATATGGAATCTGACTGAAGTTGCCGTCGTCCAACTCGTAGAAGCTTCCTGCTTCTATGACAGCGACAGAGTAGCTCCCATTCTGAGCAAGGCGAGTCGCTACTGTCAAGCCTGCTGTTCCACCTATGTGTGTCTTTAGTTCTCGTGGTGATCTTCAGAAAGGCTCTATGTATTGAGCGGACGTACCTCCTACGACCACGTAGTCGTATGAAGCGTTCAAGCCTAGCAAGCAGCCTTGTCAACTTCGATGTACAGTGTGTACTGCCCGTACTCACCAGGGACACCGAATCTAGACCCCAGCAGACGCTTATTGTGTAGCACAGCGTTCGTAGACTGAGTGAGCAAAGCGACTAGCACGAGGCCGGTATATAGAATCACCATGATCGAGCGTCTAAAGCTGTAAAGGCCACAGAAGGAGAGAAAAAGGATATATCTGCGCAGGAGATATGCAGGCTTATAAGCAACAACTCGGTAAGCTAGCGTCTGGAGGCTCACGGGATTTGAGCCCCCTGGCAACTGGACTCACTTATGTACAAAGTGCTTTGTCAGATGCAAGGATTAGCCTAGTTTGAGATTGAGCAGAACATGCCAAAACCAGTATATGGTTCGTCCAAGACCGGTGAAGCCGCGTGAGATCATGCACTATTGATCCTATAAGTTCAAGCGTAGATCAAGGGCCATTGACCCATAGGATCTTCCACTGGCTGTCCACACCGATGAGATGACGAGCCAGCGAGTTCACCTTCCTTACGCAGGGGGTCATGGCTGTAGTCAACCGAGAGCTGCATAGCTTACTATGCATCAAAATGTGGCTTGGAAGACAACCGACAGATTTGCATCATACAATGTGAACAAGAGGTCAGAGCGTAGGGCTTTTCAGTTCTTGTCCGATGTTTGTAGATAGACCTGCCTGTAGCATATACCAAATGCCTGAGGCGCAGACTTAAGGGTATGTTGAAGAAGAGACGGAAAGCGACAGTGTGAAAGAACGACCTTACGCTTCCATCGGTGACGACGCCAAGGAGACTTCGGAGAGTCTTTGAACCGGATCGCCGCACGTGTCGAATCAACTCCTGTTCACCTTCTATTGTATCTCTTTATACTAGCCGATGTTATACCTTCCACCGATAAGCCGATAACCTTTGGTTGCCTCGAATCGGATCTGATGGCTGGTGACCTACATTCAATGTCTGCATTTGTACACAAATATCAATCATGTCTTTTTGCAATGTTGAGTATGCAGGACTGCCCTATGCCTAGGCCAGAATCTTCTTGGCAGGGTGATGGGGACTTATACGTGACTTGACAATACGAGATTGTTGCGACTTGTTTATACGGCTAGACGAGTCCAAGTCTTTTGGCCAGCCGGATAGCCTCGAGCTCTATACGTTCAACGCTGGTTTTCTCAGGTGCTTGCGGCAGATGTGCTTGCAGACTACTTTGCTACAACAACTCGGTTCTAAAATGGAAGCCATTCTATCCGAGTTTTTGCTGCTTAGATATATTTGCTTCGTTCTTGAGATCGAAGAGGGTCTTTTTCGGTAGAGAGCTATACAATCGCACTTGTTTCTCTCCACCCTGCTTCTTGCTTGACTACATGTACCTGCGTTGGTGCCTTCATCTTGCCCTCCAACCACCGTGCAAACTTTACACTGGGTCCATCCACACATCGCATAAAGATGTCACTAACACACACCAGCACAACCGTCACCACACACAAGGCAATACCGAAAGAGACTTCCCTCTGCACTTTAGTCTCCCTCCCAACGACGCCCCACACAACAGGCAACAACGAATAGTAAACCGTGTGAATGACAAAGCCATGCGCCAGATACAGAGCAAACGAAATCTTGCCCATGTATTGGGAAAGCCGAGCAGTAAAGATGCGTTGCAGCATAGGCGAGTTTGAAGTCGACCAGACAAGCAGTAGAGCGCCCCAACCACACCAATAGCGATTGCGGTCGTGGATATACGAGGGGATAAGCGAGTATAGTAGTGTCCAGCCTGGTGCGTGTTCACCGGCGATTTCTGGCTGGCCGCCAATGTAGATGCCGCCGATGAAGGTGGCGATGTAGATGGCAGTCCATACCATGTTGGATTTTGTCGACGAGACGGTAGTGGAAAAGGTGTTTGCGGAGGCGAGGGCGCTGCGTCGAATATCGAGGTCGGCGAGCATGAAACCGAGGAAGAAGAGTAGGACGACCCAGTGATCTGAGTGGTGGGCCCAAGCCATCAAGCCCACCAAGCAGAACATGCGATATCGCATGCGCAACTGACATAGTCCAAGTTGTGTGGCATACAAGATAATGGAAGCTCTCTGCCATCGCGGGTTAGCACAGCCAAATCACCACACCAGCCCCTTGCTCGAAGCAGCGGGGAAGAAGAAAGGAGAAGACTTACAAACTCCAAAGGAATCGTCCACAAATGACCATCACCCCAAACATATTTGCCCGTAAACGGATTCACAAACCCCAAAACACTGCTGGCCCAAACCCACACTTGCTCCCAGAACCCGTCCAGGCGCGGCTCATGTCGATCCCGATATCCAGTCAACCTCTTGCCATCGTGAGCAAGGTCACTGGTAGCCTCATACAAGCCCACCCTCACAAACACAAAGATGACAAATGTAGATGCCACACAAGGCAAATACAATCTCAGTCCTCTGCGAAACACCGACGAGGATAGGCCTTTGAGCAGAGCGTCTATGTCGCCACTGCGCATTTGTTTGCAGGGTTTGTAGCTTAATGCGTACCCGCTGAGCACGAAAAAGATACTGACCATCGCAGGGCCATGGTAGAAGAAGCGTAGCAGGGGCAGACGCAAAAAATCGCGCTTGCCGTTTGGTGTCCATGCGGTAGCGACATCGTGGGTGGCATACGTGATGTGAAAGATGAAGACCAGAAATGCGGCGATACCTCTCATGCCATCCAGCCACGCGGTAGCAGAGAGTGGTTTTGACGGGGTTGTTGATGGCAAAGGGTAAAGTCTGGATTGGATGAAAGTGGGCAAAAGAAAGAATCCGGTTTGTTTTGTGGTGTCCCAGACTGTGGATTTTGATGGTAGAGACAAGGTGTTGGTCAAGTTGCTGATGTATCTGCGCTTTCTCGAGGAGAATTCATTGGTGACGGCTTCATCGTCAAAGTCGAGACCACCATCGGACATCAATCTCTGGGCTTCGGCCATGATTGCAAAAAGGATCTGACTCGGTCTTCAACCGCAGACAGAAGCGAGAGAAGGAAGAAGATAGAAATCCAAAAAATGATTGAAGGAATGTAAGTAGCAAGAAAGAAACCAAATCGAACCAGAAGACAACGCAAAAGATGTCCAGCGCAGACGGAGATCTACTTGTATCATTCAAGCAGACCAACACGCAGCGATAACTGCTTCAGAAGCGCAAATCCTCCTGATTCGCGCAGCGAGCTGAAACCCGTTTGGGTACATGCAAAGCTCAGCTGAGCCACATTCAATCAACTGTGGATACTATCCATGCCACATTGGCAGTGTTTCATTTCCTCCGTTAAACTGCTGTTGGACCTATCGAGTCGGTGCAGAAGCAGAAAGGGCATCTCTCGCGAGAAGCAAATCTGTTTTCCGGGTACCTGCATGGTGGCAGTCGTGGAGGCGTTCGGGAGCAGAAGCCTCATCATCGGCAGTGCATCAGGTAGAAGAGCCGACTGGAGTCAGTTCTCCTTATCATGATCGTCCGCTTGGTCTCTTAGATAATCCGAATAATACAGTGGTGATTGAATAGTAGAATGGCTGATCGTTGCAGAGTCATGGCACAAAGTTGGCTAGTTTCATCTTGCGCCACAGACCCCACATTTCGAGATCTGGAATTGCAGTTTCCTTTTCGGGACTCGGAAAATTCGTCGAGTCGGGAGGTCGTGATTGTGCAGGAGGAAATATTAACACTGATATCAGATTGATGTGTATACAACTCGTACAGAGTATCGCTTAATATGGAAGAACCAGCAATGTCTTACACTCTGGCCGCCCTCAGGAAGCCGACCATACCGCCACAATACTGTGCCAGCATTTCTACTCTCTCCTTCTCCTCGATGACTCTATCCCTCCATTCTCGAACACTTTCTCGGAGTTCCGCGTCCTCGACGACGACATCAGAGTGTACCTTGAGGAACACCGCCATCCAGGCTTGACCAAGTTCAAAGTCGCGCTTGGATGTGCAGAGGAAGGAGAGTGCGCGCACGAAAGCGACCAACTCATTGCAGGCATCTGACTCGGGGTCAAAGGAAGTGATGGGAGAAGACAGACTGCGGATTTCGATATCGGCAGCTGCTGGCGACAGACTCTTCAAGTGTGCAATGAAAGGTACAAAGTCGCCAGTCTCAGAGGCGTCACGCAACAAAGAGGTGAACTTGGTGATTGTGTTCTGACGGTCCATCTTCATAATACGGCTGCGCTCTTGCTCGATGGCTGCGAGGTCTTGTGTCGTATTTGTGTTTGCAATGGCGGGATTGGCTTGTCGTTCTTGCAGGGAGGGAAGGAAGAAAGGTGCCTTTTCAGGCTTCTTGGGCGCTGCAGTCGGTGCGTTACGTTGGCGGATGATATCCAGGTGAAGGAGGTTTTGCCAGCGACTGCGAGGTACTAATGACAGCGACACGAGGTCGGATGAGAGTGCGTCCAGGTCTGCGTCAGCATCAAGGTCGGCGTCGACGTAGTCTTCGTCGTCAGATTCAACGTCAGGCGCATTAGCCAAAGCGCCGATGACGGAAATACTTCCTTCGCCCGATACTGTAGGTGCTTGAGCTTCACTGGCAAGAATTGTTGACAACTCGGCTTCGTTGATGTGGCGTGTAGGAACGTGGGTAAACATGGTCTTGTTCGACCAGACATCAACACCGACGTGTTCCTCGCTTGCTGTTGCCAGGTACTCTCCAGTAGGTGAGAAGCTGATAGCATTGCAGATCGATGGCAGCTTGAAGACATCAATCAAATGGCCAGTGGGCAAGTCCCACGCGCAAACGAATGACGAGGTGGCAGCCATGACCCAGCGTCCGTCGTTGGAGAATCCAAAGTCGGCAAAGTCGAAAGCCTTGGCCTGCGATGATCGTGACATTCTCAGCTCACGGATGAGTTTGAATGTGGTAACATCGACAACACGAACACAGCCGTCAGTGCAGGTGAAGGCGGCGAGCTCTGAGCCACGGTGCAGTCTCAGACCCGTGATTTGAACGGCTCCAGACCAGTCGATCTCGTGCTTGAGAGCACCGCTCATAAAGTCCCAGAACTTGATCTTGCCGTCAATGCTACAGCTGATGACGGTACGATTCAAGTTGTCGACAGCCAGACCAGTTACAGCAGCGGTGTGCTTTCCTTGTCCGCGGTAGAACTTCTTTGTACCAGCCTCCGCTGCGGGAGCAATGGCTTCCTCTGCCTTGGCCAGATCGAGTTTGAGCTGTTGTGCCTGAGCAGGAGTGAGTCGTGCCGGGTATCTCTGTCTGTGACCACCGGATTGGAGGTTGAACATGTCGATGCCACCATTTTCAGATCCAACCAGAGCAAAAGTACCGCAAGGAGAGACTGCAACACTCTTAACATTTCCACCATCTTGAGTCTCAAATGCCCATCTGCCAGCCTTCTTCCTGCCCCAGAACCAGGTCCTGGCCTTGTTATCGTTTTCATGTGCTGTCACAACACTTTCCCAACCAGTCATGCTCGTAGCTTCGGTGCTGTTCTTCGTCTTACCCTTGCCAGATTGCCAGATGGGGAACTTGCCAGGCATGGAACCCATACCACCATCACGGTTGAGCGAGCAAGCAATGGAAGTAATTGGAGGAGCCTTGAGTGCCTCAATGGTGTCTCTGCCCTCGGAAGAAAGGATACCCTGCTTCCTGGCCTTCTTGGTGACATTGCCCTGGGAAAGCTCTGTGCTCTGGCCGTCACGTCTCAGACTCCAGCCCCACAAGCTGCGGTCCTTGCTGGTACTAAGAAGCCATTTTCCACTGGCGTCTGAACCGTCCGAAGCAGCTGGAAGGAAAGACAGTGTCGTCACAGGGGCACCATGTCCGCTGCGCTGGTGCAAGATCCTGGGCACAGGTTTAAAGGGGCTTTCGTCGAAGATCCAAGTCTTGAGGCTGTTGTCCAGACCACTGGTCGCGATGATGGCTTGTCCGGGCAGGAACTCGACTCTTGTAACACCACCGGGCGAAGCAGGTAAAGGAGCGGCGTGGGCGCCACGGAGAACACCCTGCTTGCGACCACCGTTGTTCAAGTCCCACAGAGTCACGTCACCGCTCTCGTTGGAAGCAGTGGCCATGACACCAGCTCTTTTGCCATCATCCCCTGCACCCATGCCGTCTGTTCGGAAAGTGATTGAGGTGATAGAGGGACCGTTTGTGCCGTGAGCGCTTGCGTTGAATTGCAAAATCTTCTTGTCTGCTTGGATGTCCTGAATGATCAGAGGGCCGGACTCGTAGGCGATTGCGAGGAGGTTGAGAGCAGGAGTGGGTTGGAGGGCGGTGACGGCGCCGTAGTCGGCGGCCGGAGGGAGAAGAGAATAGACCAGCTTGCCGCTCGAGACATTCCAGATTTCGACAGTGCCGTCGTCCTTACCAGCGACAATCTTGTTGAGCATGGTGGGCATGCTGCTCAGGGTGCCGGTGAAAGAAGAGGCAGTAATGCTCTGGAGGGTGGTGTAGAGCTCATAGTTGGACGACTTCCAGACGAGGATCTGGTTGTCGCAGGCGCCGATGATCCAAGAGCCGAAAATGGTGAAGGACTTGATGTTGTGCTGGTGGTTCATGGGCATCTCCAGCTCTGCAATCTTCTTGCCTCTCTTGAAGATCCACACGCCACGCTCCGACTCGGGTAGTTCTCCTCCCCATGCTGCAAAGACCAGATCCTTGTGGGCGATGCTTGCCGTGATGAACTCGGGAGTCTGAGGGCGAGTGATGAAGACGAGATTGAGACCGCGGCGCAAGTCGTAAGTCTGCAGACTGCGGCCGACCGAGGTGGTGAGTTGGAAGGTCGTCTTGCCGAGAGCGATGCTGGTGAAGGGAACGGCGGTGGGCGAAACGAGACCGACAGTCTAAAGAGGAAAGAGTCAGCGGGCAGGAAGCACATGATTATGCAAAAGAGGCAGTTACCCTGTATGGCGCAAAAAGTCGCGAAGAGCCGACCTGTCTATGGCTCTTGACGACAGCCTCATCATTCTGCGTCGTCCTTTGACGCTTGACCTGACGGCCTTCGGTCGCGCCGTTTGTAGCGACGGCAGCAGGCATTGTCGTGTCGATGATGTTTTTGCGTCTTTCTCTCGTTTCGTCCAAAACTTCACATGCGCGACGCCAACATTTCTGGGCGCTTGGACCATTTGGATACTCTAGTGCAGCAAACGCCGCTAAAGCCGAGGCTTCTTTGGGCTGCAGCATGCCACAATCACGCACATGATGCATACAGCACCATCAGTCCAAATCAACATATCCATACATAAACCTAGCAGAACCCAATTGATTCATTCCTGTCACCGACCTTCAGATCAGTTCCTGTGTGTACCTACGTCTTTTGCTCGCATCCTACCTAGTCCGAATCTTGCAAGGCCATGGAGCCTCTGCATCGGACAGTGAGCCATGAGAGCCAGCAATCAAGAAGGAGCTCGTCGGGCGCTTCCTACTCGCATCCTCTTTCTTCGCCCCTGCTGGACCACAGAGCACACTATGCAGACGCAGACCAGGCTCGGCTCAGCAGCGCGGCTGTCAAGCGGGCGAGCATCAGCATGCCGCTGGTCCACCTGTCAAGCAGCAGCATGCCGTTAAAGTCAAATCCACTTGTATCTCCGCCTCCACGACGGCCGTCCAGAGCGCATTCCGAGCACAATCTGCTCACCCACGTCTTGCAACAGCACATGATGGCCTCGTCCAGCCTGCCAGACTCGTCTGCCATTGTCGACGACACAGACGCGACCCCGACTCAGGCCCATGACAACGGCGAGCCTAACCTGAACATTGCTGTCCCTCGCCAAGACAACGACGACTCGAACCGTCTTTCCTTTTCGCTCTACCAATTGGGCTCGGCCTTGTACGACCGTGCCAGGGGTGCCGTATCCACTGCGAGCTCCGTCGCTGGCTCCGAGACTGACGGTCAGTGTTTTTTGCTGCTTTCCCAAACACCAAAAGACCCTTTCTATCCACTCGCACGTCATTGTGCTTGTGCTCAACCGTCCCCAAGAAAAGCAACCCACATTTGCTCTTCTTATCGTCTAACAATCCTCCCAAGCCACCCCAAGATCCGACTCTACCTCTCTCCCACTGCCTCCCTCGCACCTCCACGGCACGCACTCTGCGCCTGCCGCCACCATGGACCGCGAGAACACCCTCCCGCCGCCCACCAATTCCGAGCCTACCTCGACCACCACCTCACCAAGAGCCAGCGTCTTTGCTTCCTTCCCCCGCCAACCCCCTCCAAACTCAAACGCAAATCCTCGTGGCAGGACCCCTCAGTCCAGAAGAGTCAGCAGCAGCACAGTCAACAGTGCAAGTCCCAGCACAGAACGTCCTGAACAAGACAAGCCTGTGCCCATCGGCAAGATCGGCATCTGCGCCCTCGACAGCAAGGCCAGAAGCAAGCCCAGTCGCAACATCCTCAACAGGCTGATCAAGGAGGGCGAGTTCGAGGTCATCGTCTTTGGCGACAAGGTCATTCTGGATGAAGATGTCGAGAACTGGCCCGTCTGCGACTTTCTCATCTCCTTCTTCTCCGAGGGCTTCCCGCTCGACAAGGCTATAGCATACGCAAAACTGCGCAAACCCTTCTGTGTTAACGACCTGCCCATGCAGACCATCCTGTGGGACCGCCGTATCTGCCTGCAAATCCTCACAAAGCTCAACGTCCCCACCCCCGATCGTGTCGAAGTCAACCGCGATGGAGGCCCCAAGGTCCAGTCCGCCGACATTGCCCAGAGATGTTTCGAAAAGACCGGTCTTCGTTTCCCGGTATTAGGTGCTCAGCCCGAGACCGAAGCACAACAAACACCAGATCCCGTAGTCAAGTTGCTAGACGACGGCGACACCATCTGCGTCGATGGCAAGACCCTGACCAAACCCTTCGTCGAGAAGCCTACCGACGGAGAAGATCACAACATCCACATCTACTATCCCAAGAGCCAGGGCGGAGGTGGCAGAAGACTTTTCCGCAAGGTCAACAACAAGAGTTCGGAAAAGGACGAAACCTTGACCATACCGAGATCCATCACCGAGCCCGGAAGCAGCTACATCTACGAGCAGTTCCTTAAGGTGGAAAATGCCGAAGACGTCAAGGCTTACACTGTCGGTCTCGACTACTGCCATGCTGAGACCAGAAAGTCTCCCGTCGTTGATGGTGTTGTCAAGCGCAACCCCAACGGCAAGGAAGTTCGCTACGTGACTAGCCTGAACAAGGAGGAAGCCGGCATGGCTTCGAGAATTGCTGATGGCTTTGGACAGCGCGTCTGTGGTTTCGATCTGCTGCGTGTTGGCGAAAAGAGCTATGTCATCGACGTCAACGGTTGGAGTTTTGTCAAAGACAACAATGACTACTACGACAAATGCGCCAACATCCTCAAGAGCATGTTCATCCGCGAGAAGGTCAGACTCGACAACAAGCAACAGCAGCAGCAAGCACAGCAGCAGCAACAGCAATCCGCCTCTGCGCCTACGTCTGCAGGCGAAGACAACTACGAAAGAGAAGCTCCTGGAACTCACCGCAAGGCTACTGTCTCCAACCACCGTAGTCATCTCAAATCTGTCTTCCGCTCTGCCAGCGCCAACAGATTAAGAGATTTGGCCAACAAGAAGCCCGGCTCGCCTGAGATTTCTCAACTGCCTTCTCCCATCACCTCGCCACCAAACTTCGGCAACCTCCCGGCCCCTCGTAGCCCTGGAATCCCTCAAGACAGCCAACTTCCGCCGCCTGCCGTACTCGACGAGAACCATCAATACCAGACTCTTCAAGAGTCTATCCATGAAGCCGAGGAACACACCGAGCCCGTGCCCGCACCTGCCTCCAAATCTCAATGGAAGCTCAAGGGTATGGTTGCTGTCATCCGTCACGCCGATCGCACGCCCAAGCAAAAGTTCAAGTTTACCTTCCACACCAAGCCTTTTGTTGATCTGCTCAAGGGTCACCGTGAGGAAGTGTTGCTGGTTGGAGAGGCCGCGTTGAAAAGTGTGCAAGAAGCTGTGCAGCAAGCTCTGATCGAGGGCGAAGAGGACCAGACCAAGCTTCGTACGCTGTCCAATGCGCTCGATAAGAAGGGAAGCTGGCCAGGTACAAAGGTCCAGATTAAGCCAATGTTCCGCAAGAGAAGACAAGAAGAGTTGCCCGCTGAACTTCAGGACAAGGTCACTGTCGACGAGCATGGTAACGCCAAGCCCAAGCCGACTCCTCTCCAGGGCGACGAGGCCAATCACTCACGTGGTGACTCCATGGCAGACGTCACTCTTTCCAGAATCTCTGCTGCTGAGAACAACCTTGTGCTTGACAAGTTGCAGCTGGTTATGAAGTGGGGTGGTGAGCCTACTCACTCTGCTCGCTACCAAGCACAGGATCTCGGTGAGAACATGCGCAACGACCTGCTCTTAATGAACAAGGATGCTCTGAGGGATGTCCGCGTCTTCTCGTCCTCTGAACGTCGCGTATCTACCAGTGCTCAGATCTTTACTGCTTCCTTCCTGGATCAGAAGGAACTCGATCCAAACTTTATTTCAGTTCGCAAAGACTTGCTTGATGACTCGAACGCCGCCAAAGATGAGATGGACAAGGTCAAGAAGAAGCTGAAGGGTCTCCTCCGCCAGGGCAAACAAGCACCTGAACAATTCGCATGGCCAAAGGACGGTACCCCCGAACCTTACCTGGTCGTTCGCAGTGTTGTTGAGCTGATGAAGTTCCATCGTCGTGTCATGCTCCAAAACTTCACCAAACTTCGCCCTGAAGGTGCGGGAGGAGCAACAATCAAGAGCCCTCCTAGCAATGCCTCCTCGGCCAGTCTTGCAGAAAGTATTCCAGAGAGTGTCGACCCCAAGCAGATCCAATCTAGATGGTGCTGCGGTGAAGACGCCTCATTGTTCAAGGAACGCTGGGAGAAGCTCTTCAAGGAATTTACCGATGCCGAAAAGGTCGACCCTAGTAAGATTAGTGAGCTCTACGACACGATGAAGTTTGATGCTCTGCACAACCGACAATTCCTTGAGTGGGTGTTCACTCCCAGCAGCGACATGGTCGATGACGACCATGAACGTCCCGACGGCCTGAAGCGTACTGCCTCTGCGGATATGAGAGAAGAATTTGGCCAGACTCATGAAGGCCTTGCACCCACAAAGGAGCAATCTTCTGTCGACAAGGATGCCCAGTCCATCAAGCAGCAAGCTGATAAGGAGAAGGTCGACGACAAGGACAAGCTGTCTCATATGGCAAGCTTGAGAAGACGTTCAGAAAATGCTTCCACCACTTTCAAGAATGCCCAAGCGACCTTGGCCAACCGCGTCTCTGGTCATCCCGAATCATACTTCTCGCTATTCACTGGCAACAGAGATCTTCCTGAGTCAAAGGCAAAGATCGACGTTCGTCTGGAAAAGCTGAGAGAGCTGTACCGATTCTCCAAAGTCTTGTTCGACTACATTGGTCCACAGGAGTATGGTATGCTCGAGAGCGAGAAGTTGGAAATTGGACTCTTGACGAGTTTGCCGTTATTGAAGGAGATTGTCACGGATCTTGAAGAAGGTATGTACTCTTCGTCGAACTTACACAGACAGCAGATGCTAACTATTAATACCAGTGCAAGCATCCGAAGACGCCAAGTCTTTCATCTACTTCACCAAGGAGTCACACATCTATACCCTTCTCAACTCCATTATCGAAGGAGGTGTGCAAACCAAGATCGCCCGCAACGCCATCCCCGAACTGGATTACCTCTCTCAAATCTGTTTCGAGCTCTACGAATCGCAGAACGAAGCTACGATCGACGATCCTGAAGGCAGCTGCTTCAACTACAGCATCCGCATCACCTTGTCTCCTGGTTGCCACGCTTTCGACCCTCTGGATGTTCAACTGGACAGCAAACACTGCATCGGCTGCACTCCTCGCAGAAGCTTGACGCCTCACGTGGAATGGAAGGAGGTGCTTGAGACCTTGAGAGCCAAGTTCCATACTGTCAAGCTGCCCAAGAGTTTCCTGGCTGTAAATTTGAGCGAAAAAGTCCCTCAGGCATTTGCGCCGCAAGTCAAGGAGGAGGAAGGTGTCACTAGTGAGGCGGATCCCAAGGTCGTGGGTGTGGAGGCTAGTCCCATTGCTCCTGCTCACCAACCTTGATTCGCGATTGCAACGTTATAGACGTGTATCAACAATGGTGTTCAGGATTGTGGTTTCGGTGGCTCAGGAGTTCACATGATAGACTAGTTTACAATGCTACAAGTCTCCAACGACAATCACGACAAACACGACTTTTGATGCCTTTAGTAGCAGCCGACAAGAGGGAAAGAACGTTCTGGACAACTGTTCCATGATCTCTGGCAAGTCGACGTTGTACTTCCAATATTGACCTATAGCCTAGTGTCCCTGGACCAGAAGTCTGGCGCCGGCAGGATTCGTGCTGGACTCCCGTCCCGCTGTCGAGAAGCATCTCGTGGCCAATATCGGCGATTTACTGAACCTCAAGGAGAGCATAAATGGAATATGAGCACAACCAGCGCTTGTCGAACTGACACACGAAAAGCGGCCAATGGCCACGACCGTTGTGCTGCTCACCGTGTCAACAATCGTGAGCCAGTTGACTTGTACAGTGTCCCTGTTCTGCCACGATACGAACACAGCTTGCACCTCTTCACCTTTGCTCATTGGGTCCAAGCAGATTAATGATTCGATACAAACCGTGGAGGGCCAAGTGCTGAAGAAGTCGAGAGCGACGAGAAAAAGGTTGATGAACGCGAACAAGAAGCAAGATTGATCGGTAGCGACAAGCCAAGAGCGCTTCCACGAGTCCAGAATGAGTTTCTTCTACGTTAAGAAACTGAGTTCCGTATCGCGAACCCCATGCTTGCCCACGGGGTCAACGCCGCTACCCCTGGCGTGCCCTGGTTCCCGTGGGGTGAGCTAATGCTCGGCCAAGAAACCTCGATGGCACGTCCAGCCGCTCTCACCGCTGGATATTTCAGCCGGTGGTCATTTCCGTCTTTCGACCGGCTAGGATTGCATGCAATTTCAGGGCAATGGCATCCTCTTTTGAGCCGAAGCTGAGTTGGTCATTGCCATCTCCAGGAACCTTGTTCTCGACCTTCCGCCCACAGCTTGACCCAGGCAGGACTCCAGCAATTTCGCACATGCGGTTCTACACGAAGACACACAGTGGGACGAAAATTGCTTGTAGAGGGTACTGCCCAATCTACTTAGCCATGGACTCCTCACTTATAACAGCTAAAGAATCTTGCCTTATGCATTTCACACTTGCTGCCAGTTCCGCGCGGTGGCAGCCAGGAAGTGGTAGATTAGTAAAGAATAGAAGCTGGCAGGAATTGAAAGGCTACAAGATGCCAAGGCAACCTAACATCTGAGTATGGACTCACCATTAACCCGAAGGGCCTCGAGTCTGTCCTCTTGCCAGATTGAATCAGACCAAATCGACTCCAAGCGCGGACGCACACAGTCTCGGTTGTCCATCGACCAAGCTGAACATCAATCTCTGCGGCGATTCCGAGATGCACAGACTCATCCTCACACAGCTGAACCTGACCGCTCATGGCTCCATACCTATCTTGCTCCACGCCGTTGACACTCCTGAGCTCTTCGATCAAGCCATCGACTTGTCTTGCCAGGGATTCAGCTGCCAAGCATACCACATGAGCGATGACTGCGAGCTGAAGAATACAACTGGCAGCCACGCAGAGTCGAGCAAGTGCCATGCTATTCACAAGATATAAAGACCGTATGGCCCCTTCGAAAGTGATCAGCACACTTCTCAACCTGGGCCGGCTCTGAGCATTTCATAACTCTTCGTTGATGGTCAGCAAAATGCTCTCTTTGTTGAAACTTGCGCCAGTATTCTTGGGCCTGACTCTCGCCCAAAATGCGATCACAACCGATGGCACCACATACGACGTGGTCCCTACCCCCGATGCCGTCCCTGTTGACTTCCTAAGGGATGTCGACGTCCCCGTTTACACTGTCACCCCAGGTCTCGACTCAGACATTATCTACTACGCCAGCGAGACTGCAATTCAAGCTGCATCTGCACAGCAGACGGAGAGTCCTCTGAGCGTCTTCGTGAGTGGCATCCATCTTCAGACGAGTTTGGCGAATTTTTGACTGATTGACTTTACACAGCCTGCAGTCACAGCGGTTCCGATCAACGCTGCTGGCGAGAGCGACCAGACAGAGGCCAGCGCGACAACCACAAGTGCTCCTTCGAAGCGTGGCATCCAAGCTCGAGTCGCATGTGCGCCTCAGGCCACCATCTCCAACTATTATAACGTCAATGTCGACAGTTTCAGCGCTTTCGCAGCAGATGCCACCATCGCATCCGCTGCCAGTTCTGCTCCTTCACCATCCGGCTACTTCAACACTTTCACCAACGCAGCTGGGGCTAGCAGTGCCTATGCCTACCTCGGTTATGCGATCGTCAATGGTGGCAAGACTGGCTACGATGTCAACTGGTGTGCGTCCAAGTGCAACGCCATGAATGGTTGTCTCTCTTTCAACATCTTCTTCGAGCGCGATCCTGTTCTCGAGCCTGGTTCCGGTTGCACCAATCCTCAGGCCTTTCCCAACATCAAATGCTCATTCTGGGGCTCTGCTCTTGACCTCTCAACTGCGACAAACAAAGGACAGTGGCGATCGAGCTTCCAGGTCGGTATCGCCGGATCAAATGGATACACAAGCTACAAGGTCGGCGGTCCGATTGCCGGCTGGGATGCTCCTCAGTCATTGAAGACGTCTGCTATGAATGCACCGGTCCGCGATTGTGCAGACACCTGGACGTACATGGGGTTCAAGCTGTTCCAGTCTGGTCCATTCGATCCAAACCTCTGCAGTGCCGCATGTAATTCTCAGACAGCCTACAACCTCGCTCATCCTCCATCGACGGGCAAAGCCTCCAAGTGTGCTGCATTCGGAACATACATCCTTACCATGACTAACAAGACTGGTTCCTATCAACAAGGTCAGATGTGTACCATGTACACCTCTAACTGGGACAAGCAGTATGCGGTCAACAACGTTGCGTATGATGACAGCATCGGTGCAAAATACACCTACAGCTTCAGCTTCTTCTACAGCAGGCCTGACATCCAGCCAATCTGCAAGTCTGACATCAATTACCTCGTCTCGAGTGGATCAGACTTCTGCACAAGTTTGATTGGTTATTCGGCACCCACTGTCACTAGTACGATCACTGTGACACCAAGTCTTGCAACCGATCTTGAGACCACAACTTTTTCCACTTCAATATCGCTTATCACCTCTAACCCGACTGCCACTATTACTGCCGACTTCCAGTGGAGGAAGCGCCAGGCCTCGAACGATTCTATCATCGCCCTTAGTGAAGCCACAGGTGTCTTGAGTAATGTCATTGACGTCCAGACTGTCGCCAACGTGCCAGCCAACTCTGCTGTCGTTCTTGACAGCTTTATCGCGACCATCTCCGCACCTAATGGCACTGTACCCACGGATGCTCCCTCGCCTGGAGTGCTTAGCGCTCGTGCTGCCATCGTCACCCCTGCCTCCGTGGCGTCTTGGCCGCTTTCCAGGCTCTCTGAAGCCTGTTCAGACGTTGCGACGGGTACTTTCACAACCTCGTCGACAACAACCCTTCCTACTGTGACCACCACTGTCTATACCTCTGTCGTTGCCGCCACTACGCTCCAAGCCTGTGTCATCCCTTCTAAGCAGGCGGATTATACGTCCTTTATTCCGGTCTGGGGCGCGTGGAACGGCGACACCGTTGGAGATATAGGCTATGGTATCGCTGGACAAGAAAAGACGCTACAGATTCCTTTCCAGATGACCATCGGAGGTCAAAGCAGTAATGTCATCACGGTTGGCGTCAACGGATATGTAAGTCATGCGCAGATAACTTGCTCGTCAGGAAACAGGTTCTGACAACATGACTAGATCAAAATTGGCAACTCCGTAAATCTGCTTGCTTTCAGCGGCCAAGGCGGGTCGCTGTATCTTTATGGCGGTAATAACGGCGTCTTCTATCGGTAAGTTTGGCAGTGCATAAGTGATCTGGATTCTGGCTAACAAACCCGTTTTTGCAGTATCACTGGTGACTCAGGCTCGCGTGCAATCGTGTTCTCATGGTACGCTGGCACCTACAACTGGGGGCATCAACAAAATCACTTCACCATAACCTACTTCGAAGATCGTCCTGGTGAAGTCCAGTTCAAGTACTACGACGTCGTCCAAGATCCAGGCCCGTCAGCAACTGCTGCTTTGTACATCAGTGAGTCTCAAGATATCAGCTCTACCCTACGCCAGACTGACCAAGTTACAGACAACTAGTACACAAGTATCGTTGCAAGTGGTAAATACTTCTTGCCCGGTCAGCAAATCAGCATCTCGGCGCCTGATGCTTCGCACGTCACCTTCTCGAGCTCAATGCATGATCGTGCAACCTGTTGCAACAAGCGCAACTGGCACTCGTGCACAGAATTCCAGCCGCCAAAGAGACCTTGAAGTATCGGATCACTTTGACTGGCTCGATCAATCTGCAAACCACTATTGCAGATACATCAACGGTCCTATCTCTTTATCCAGTATTCAAGTATGATAAGTTGTTTCCAGAATCTCATTCACTATTTCGAAGAACGTTCCAATCAGGTGATCGCTCCTTCATTGTGTCAAACGACGGATAGTGAACTTTGCAGAGCCTAGGTGGTAGTTGTCCTCCATGAATCAATCTTCTCTCAGATGTGCGCCTTGTCCTGCTTATAAGTTATTCCTTCTTCTGCTTCGTGGTCTCTAAAAGCCAAAGCACGAGAGTGTGAGCTAGTCAAAGACATGGATGCGTTCTGCATGCAAGCCTGACCATGGGGATAACGTCCGATGAAATCTGTGGCGAAACGTCCACTTTTTGTCCCGCACCATTACACTATCCTTGGCGGTTACTCTTCATCAGAGTGTGACACTGTCAATGGGTACTGCTGGATCTAATCCTTTGAATGTGTCTGCGACAGCTCATCGTTTCACTCCATGTCTCATGTGTGAGCGTCTCCAGCTCAAACTTATGATATGTAGTTGACTTATGATGAGTATCTTGAGCATCTCAATTATACCTGGACGAACACCCTGAGCAGGGCAGTATTAACCCTGAGTAATAGCATAACTACTTCCTTACCAGGTTGTACCAACTTTTGTACTGAGTATATCAAAATTCCTTCTGTCTCATCCTGCTCCGCTCGTCTTTTGCCTCAGGCTCATGTTGTCTCTTTTTCCAAGGTCACAAGTTACTCTAACACTGATAGCGTAGTAGGTAATGTCTTGTAGGACGGACTCTACATCCATCTGTTCAAGGTGAGGTCGATCAAGCCGAGGCTGCCAAATTGCCAAGCGCTTGTTCCATGGGCTTGCTCGAGTTTAAGTCTGCCTCGGCACGATCCTTCTCCGCCAACATCAACATCATTTCCTGGGGTCACATGGCAGGTGCAACACTCTTCTGCTGTTGACAGTAGTCTATAGATGATTCAATGAACTGTAAGTCAAAGAAGGTCTGCCAGTGCGGGGATACTTCTCCAACTGATGCTTGATTGGCTGTTGTCTTCTCCATCTGCATGATCTATGCTCCTTTTCATTTGTCGTGCCACCTGGAGTGGCTTGTCAAATGATCAATTGAGGAGAAATGAAGGTAAATCATGGGAGGTGGCACGCTGGATGCATCTATCAACACGCGAAATCTGGTCGTCGAGTCTGGATGAAGCCAACTGCCTGAACTTTCCAGGTTCTGCTTCCAGGGACGAGTGAGCCTCGGTCAAATATCTGTATGTGAGGCGCTGCTCCATTTGATATAGAGCAAATGTTGAGAAGCTCAAATAGCTTGCATTCTCCCACTTCAATCCTTGTTTCCTCCATCATCTTTACTATTACCAAGTCACTGTCGCTCACGAAAGAACTTCCAATTCTCCAATATCAGACTATCTTCTTCCATTACTCTACCCCTCTCAAAAGCATCCACGACCTCATCCTTTTTCAACATGAGACCCGCTGCCATCTTTGCTACTGCCATTGCCTTCGTGGCTCCCGTGCTGGCTCAGTCTAACGCCGCTTCAGTCCTTTCCAGCTTGCCCAGCTGTGGTGTATGTAGCATTGTCACTCTTTATTGCATTCGATGTACTGACCGCCTCAACAGCAAACATGCATTCTTAGCGGCATCTCTGCCACCGGCTGCTCTCCCACCGACTCGGCTTGCCTGTGCTCCAACACTGCCTACCAGTCTGGCGTCGCTTCCTGCGTGACCTCGAGCTGCAGTTCCAAGGACGCAGCAAAGGTCGCCGCTGCGGCAAGCTCTCTCTGCCCCAACGGCACTGGTGCCCAAGCTGCCGGTGGCTCTTCCGCTGCTCCTGCCTCTTCGGCCGCCCCTGCCTCGTCGGCCGCTTCTGCGGTCTCGTCATCTGTTGTCGCCTCATCCAGCGCGGCCTCCAAGATGACTTCTTCGTCGGCTGCTGCTGCTGCTAGCACCGGTAGCTCTTCCATGAAGATGTCTTCCTCGATGGCTGGTTCCGCTACCAGTGCCGCTGCTTCTGCTACATCCTCGCGCCCGGCTGTATACACTGGTGCTGCCTCGAACGTTGGTGCCGGCCTTGGTTTCCTCGCTCTGTTGGGTGTTGCTGCTGCCATTTGATTGGTCTAGCGTCATCAATAACCGGCGAACTGTTCTTTTCTTGTCATTCTTTAGTGTTTCTTGTTACCCATTTAGTATTTAGCTCCTACAATGGTCCATCGGGAGATATATCATCTGATCATATAACTCCCTGGCTTTTGATGCGTGCTTCCAGGTCTGTTGAAGCGACATGAGGAAGAATCACAAATGTCATCCGTCTGTGTGTCATCACAAGACATCGTGGGAGAGATGGAAAGATGGAAGATCAAAGTAAGAAAAAAGTATGCATCAGCTACCTTGCGAATCTCATGTGTCTTTCGTGGACACTTCAGCCATGTTATCATACCAGTCATTATAGAAGCCCTATCACCCCGTACACCCGTAGGAAAAACGCCTTGAGGAGAGAGAGTCGGGTACCAGCAGTCTATCGCTTCTTGTTTGGATCATAGTTCTCCCAGCCGTACGTACCCTCAGACATGGGATACTTCTTCATCTCGGCGGCTTCCTCTTCAGCACTCATGGCCATGGCCTTCTGCATCGACCGCTCTGCAGGACTAATCCTCTTCAAGAAGCCCGAGAGACGTTTTCCAACACCTGGACGACCATCATTTTCACTGTCGCGGCGAGAAGAGCTGGCTTCATCTGCATCGTCGTGGTGGTGGGCAAGTGCTTGTTTCTCTTGTGCTGCAGAGGGAAACTCGTTGAAACTAGTTGTGGTGGCTTCATCGACGACATGGCCGTTGGTCACTGTCTTGCCGCCGACGTGGAAGGTTTCCATGTAGCCGCCTCCGTTCATCATGTCGCGTTTCTCTGCCCAAGCTTTGAGTGCTTTGAGGTTTGCGGCTTCTTGGGAGGCGGTGCGACGTAAGTATTGTGGTGGATCAACTGCTGGGACCTCGGGCTCGGGCAGAGGGTCTGAAGTGTAGACTGGCAGTTGTTCTGGCAGCTTTTGCGACATATTTGGGAATATGTAGCACTTATGAAGGCAGGTTTGGTGTGGAGCAGAGGGAGGAGAGTGAGAGGAATCAAGTGGAGCTTAGCCTGCAGTCTTAAGAAGCTTGGTGAACGCTTGTCAAGGCTTGATTGTTCTATTCTTACTCCTTGCTACGCCAGAAGAAGGCGATGCAGTAGATGGGTGTGTGACAGCCATAGATGTAGAAGGATCAAACTGGGCTGTCAGCCTATAGCGCAAGAACGTGAACATAACAAAAATATGTGCAGGGGGATAAGGTGCACCGGGTCGTCCGGCGCAGTGAGGCAGTGAGGTCGTGGTGACGTATGAGGTAACGTCAATGCCGCTTCTTCCTGCGACTGTCAACAGGACTGCGACATTTACCAAGATCTCCATACAAGCAGTACAAACGACAGAATCCTTCTCACTATCCAGAATGAGTAGTACACGCGGCGCTTTGGTGGTGGTGGGCAGTGGACCCGGCATTGGCAGCCACGTCGCACGCACCTTCTCTGCCCACGCCTTCAAGCGCATCATCCTGCTCTCACGCGACCCTTCGCGCCTCGACAAAGATGCCGACTTCATTCGTGCGAAAACTCCTTCTGCCGATATTTCGACTTTGCCCATTGATCTCTCCAAGACCGCCGACATTCCTTCGGCGCTTGCGGCAGTTGACAAGGCACTCGGCGATACACCTCTCGAAGTGGTCCTCTTCAACGCCGCTCGCGTTGGCCCTAGTACCCTGGTCGAATGGCCCATGGAAGAACTTGAGTTGGACCTGCGCATCAAAGTCACAGGCTGCTATGCCGTTGCCCAATGGGCGATTCCAAAACTGCTGCAAGTGAAGGACAGCCTCAAGCCCGCCTTCCTCTGCACCTCGGGCTCCATCTACAAAGATCCTCTGCCACAGGTGTTTTCGTTGTCGGTTTGCAAGGCTGGACAGCATAACTTGGTGCACAGTATGCACAAGAAGTACAAGGATGAGGGTGTATACTGTGGTCTTGTTGTTGTTGGAGGCCCCGTTGCTGATGAGAATCCCGAGTGCAATGCCGAGAACATTGCGAACAAGGCTTGGGCTCTGTATGAGAAGCGCGACCATCTTGAAATTGAGCTTGTCGATAAATAGAAGCGCTTTTCGAATTACATTAGTTATAGGCGTATGTGCAGCAATGATATTCATGACTTCAATGCTGGCAGTTTTTAACTGTGGTGTTTATGTTCCAATGTCTGAGGTGCAACCCTGTTCCTTTAAGCTTGTGCCTCTAATACAAGTATATCAGATGCAATTGTCAATTTCTTGATTGCTTGCTTGCTTTCCTGTCCTTTGGTTTATTTTCTCCTTGTCCACTCGAGAGACATTGGAAGCATGGTGGCTAGTGATGTTTGCAAACATGGCTGTCAGAAGCAGCGAACACCGCAGGACTGAATGCAATGAAGACGTGAACTGGAAGCGACCCAGCAGATAATAATCTTGCCTTGGACTATACGAAAGTCTATCGCTCCGTCAACTGTAGATAGAACATACCATTAGATGACCAACCATCACAACAACATAGGCGAGTCTTACCCAATAGTAGCACTGAAAGATCATGATGGCATTTGGAAGGAGGATCATGATCAAGCTGCGACATCGTTCCCAACACGGCTTTTGTGCCAGACAGAACAGTGAAGGCAACGTCGACAAACAAGTGTCCGTGCCAATGGTCTGCGACAAAATGCAGCACAACTACTCGATTAATCAAGACACACAACGATGATAGTGACACAGCGAAGCAATAGATAGGGAGGTTCAACTTTGCGATAGCAGAGAGAAGATCAGATTTCAACAAAACCCACATCGTAACCCAAGACGCCCAGCTTGCGGATTCCATTGCCGAAGAGATTATGACAGAAACGCCGGCCCATGCTGGAATACAAAAGGCGAACAACCAGACCAGGTGAAAGGTCGAGCTGATCGACAACGATCAAGGCCTACAGACTTCGACCGGATCAAACCTCGTTGTCGTGAAAGTGGAAAGCAACGTCGCGAGGGCGAAGGCGGTTGGTCCTGACGAACTCGGCATCACCGGGAGGACGCTCGTTCTTGGAGTTGCCGGTCAGCATGCTTTGGATGCTGAGACATACGCTCTCGACATTTTGCACAGGCGACCATCCTTGAGATGCAAGTAGATCCAGACAGATGATACCATTGGTGTAGATGTGAGGATGCATGGGAATAGGGCGATCTGGATGGCGGATGAAGACAACTTCCGGCGGCTCTGAGGGGAGTGGTCAGTGAATGGCCGTATTCTCCCGGAGGGCATGAATACCTATCGGATAGTTTGAGCTGAACTCAAATTTAAGGCGATAAGTTTCACCTTGGTAGAGTGGGTTGGCGTCCATGACTTGCATGTCCATGAGCCATGTCTTGAGGTTGTCTGCCGACACCAGCGTGATGCCGGGAGCTAGTTGTCCTTGGATTTTGAGGAGCTCCTGCGACCGCGTCAGAATATCATCAAATGTTGGCAGATCAGAGTAAATCACCTTCTGTAGTCTCTTACTGCTCATCATCTTGCTGAAAACGTTTGATAAGATGATAGGTGACCGAAGGTATCGTGATTGTGGAGCAAAGCCCAAAAGGCGGGAGTGTCGCAGTGAGGGACAGCTGTACGCGCAAGGAATCTCAGGCTGTTGGCGCAAACTGTGTGTCGTTTACTTCGGAGATCGGTCCAGAGATGGAGGCAGTGGAATCAAGGAGCGAAAGTGGTCGCGATGCAAGATATATGATTCTCTTGTCAAGATGCCTGTTCCAAGGCTGAAGAGAAACTGCTGCCCGCGTCCGCGATGCTCAGGGTCCATGCATGTGAAAGCGGGAACCAAATCAACACGAATAATTACGTCGGCTCACCATCACAAAAAACATGTAAAATTTGACAAAAAAGAGGCTGTGCGACACGCGAACATCTCAGGTATTCATGCTATATAAGTCATAGGTCATTGTTCGTCAAGTTACGTAGGTGAAAGTGTCAAAAGGAGGCCAGATTCAACGACCAGTCAGGGGACTAGTAAGAGTGTCTCCCATTTCTCCTGCCTCTTTGCCGATCGGGTTCTGCATTGCCCCTCCGACGAGGTTGCCGACTCCTGACTTGATCTCGTTCACGTCCTTCTGATCGGATGCGGGCAGGCTGTTGATTTGGTCTGTGAGAGGAGAGCCATGTTAGCAACTTGTACGCAGCAACAACAGAGTAGGATGAGCTTACTCTTGACCAAGTACGAGGCCTTGTTCTCGCCCATCGTCTCGAGAGCCTTGTCTTCCATTGCGCGCTTCCACTGTGGAGGGACGCCGAACAGGTACACCGCGCCGACCATCAAGGCGACGACCGCGGCGAGGACTGACAGATATGTGCTGGCGCCCATGTTGTTGCGTAGCTTCGATTCTTGCAAGGAGCTCTTGAAGTTCTGCCTTTTGCTGTTCGTATCGTAGCTGTTCTACTTGAGCGAGCCGACGACGGTTGACTTCCTAGTCGCTGTTGTGGAGCTCTCTGCGGCTGTCGGCGAGGTGTTGACCCGAGTTGGATTGTGCTCGGACGGAGACTTCGGGTTCTGCAATGGCTGCCGACCTTGACGACCTTGCTGAGTGGTTGTCCTGGGGGACAAAGGCTTGGATGGAAAAGGTGATGCGTTCCTGGACGAAAGGCGCTGGACGAGGAGGTGGAGTGGGAGCTCGCTCTGGAGTCTGCGGTGACGAACGGGCGCGAAGGGAGTGTGCTGATGAACGAGCACGGAGAGACTGTGTGGGAGAATATCGTCTTCTAAAAGGCAGACGATTGAGGGCGGCGTTGAACCAGTGTTGGCAGGTCAGGATGAACGAGTTGGATGAGGATATTGAGGTTTTGCGGTTTCGGGGGCCTTTGTCTATAGCCATATAAATAAGAGGAGCCGATGTGTTTATTCGTCAGCAGCAAACGTCAGAGCTGGGCCGCTCTATGTACCTGTATGACGTCCGTCGCAGCTTCCTTGGGACTTGGAACATGCAGCAACAAACCTTCGGGGACGCGTGCGATCGAGAGGCACGACTCCTACCTGCTCAAGTGTGCTCGACTAAGAGCTGTGCTGGTCGTACTGTAGTAAGCGCTGGAGGTACACCCGTCTCGAACGTGTGGAAGCAAGCTCTCGACCGTGTCAACCCACGCGACAGCTCGAGTCACGACATTGTTGCGCAATCAAAGCTCCGAAAGCCATGAGAAGATCAATGGTGATGCAGCGACAAGAGCTAGAGTCCTACCAGTTGATGAACATTGCAATGTGTCGTGCGTGGATTGACATGTCTCACAACAAGCACAACGACCCAAGACCCTGATGCTCCGCAGGAGCTGGATGCCGAGCTTCACATGTTTTCAGAAGCAACCCCTCCAAGATCAAGACCAACGCGTACTTGAAATTAACAACGAGATTGCGTTGATTGCAATACGCACACCCTGCAAAAAAGACTCGAAAATAGCAAGCGGATAGATTGACCGGGCGCGGCTTGTCAGTTTCGACTTGAGCTGAAACTCAGCACAGCCTTGAGGACTCCTCTTTCAGCCTCCGAGCTTGCGTCCGTCTGCCCCACGCACTGCCACGCCGGGTCCAGCCCGCCGAACTCAGTAAGACTGCACTCACGCATCTGCGACGGCTTGATTGCTTCTCGGCTTCCTTCCACTTATCCCACTGTCGTCTTGCTATCGTGTCCACGGCTTATATACCAACTGAGACGCACATTGTACACATCCCCGCCGTCGTCGCTCAGCTTCCCCTTCTCAGACACAGCGCTGCACCAGCGCTTTACGAAACGCAACCATGAGTTGTAAGTCCTGCTCATCGCTCCTTCCCTGCCATGAACTTGCATGGTGGGAGCTGTTGCTCTACTGCCTCTGTCTCGCACACCACCCGCCTCGGTCATCTCAATCTGACGTTCATCACCTTCTCCCTACAACACCCGCTCCAAGCATTTCACTAATCAAGCCGCCGGTATAGTCACCAGCATGCTCAACAAACTGCACGGCCAGCCCGACAGCTACGACAAGAAGTTCGTCCACTGAACCACCTACTGCACCGCTCCTACTGAC
Source organism: Aureobasidium sp. EXF-10728 (assembly GCA_023848605.1). NCBI lineage: Eukaryota > Fungi > Ascomycota > Dothideomycetes > Dothideales > Saccotheciaceae > Aureobasidium > Aureobasidium sp. EXF-10728. The sequence goes on from SWBG01000089.1 coordinate 45,272, forward strand.
GTCGCGACCACAGAGCCAAGTACAAGTTTGGCAAGACGCTCGGAGCTGGCACCTACGGCATTGTCAGAGAAGCAGAGTCGCCCCAAGGAAAATGCGCCGTCAAGATCATCCTGAAGAAGAACGTCAAAGGCAACGACCAGATGGTCTATGACGAACTGCAGATGCTCCAGCGCCTCCAACACCCCCACATCGTCAAGTTCTTCGATTGGTTCGAGTCGAGAGTGAGATGCACAAGAGATGGGACGCTCGACAGCAGAGGCTGACCGCATCACACAGGACAAGTACTATATCGTGACGCAGCTTGCGACCGGTGGAGAGCTGTTCGACCGCATCTGCGAAAAGGGCCGCTTCACCGAAAAGGACGCCTCCGCAACCATCAAGCAGGTCTTGGAAGCCGTCGACTACCTCCACCAAAACGACGTCGTCCATCGCGGTCAGTGCAGGACCCGGCTCCAGCTCTCTTCTGCATGCTGACCATCTCGTACAGATCTCAAGCCCGAGAATCTCCTCTACCTCACTAAGGCCGAAGACTCGACTCTGGTCCTTGCCGACTTTGGCATTGCCAAACATCTCGACAGCCCCGACGGCGTGCTCAAGACCATGGCCGGCTCCTTTGGCTACGCCGCACCAGAGGTCATGCTCAAGAAGGGACATAGCAAGCCTGTCGACATGTGGTCACTCGGTGTCATCACCTACACTCTTCTCTGTGGTTACTCGCCTTTCCGCAGCGAGAACCTGACCGACTTGATTGAAGAGACCAAGCACGGCAGAGTCGTCTTCCACGAACGCTACTGGAAGGATGTCAGCAAGGAGGCCAAGGACTTCATCATGACCCTGCTGGTGCCCAAGCCCGAAAACAGAGCCACAAGTGCAGTACGTCTGGAAGAATCTGTTTGTCTGTGAGACAAAGCTAACACATGCAACAGCAAGCACTCAAGAATGCCTGGATTGCTGGTAAGGGCGCAACCGACCACAACTTGCTGCCCGAGATCAAGGCATACATGGCCAAGGCCCGCCTGAAGCGCGGCATCGAACTGGTCAAGCTCGCCAATCGTATCGAAGCACTCAAGATGCAAGAAGACGAAGAGGAGGATGTGCCGCAGGCCGGAGACGTGCCTGCCGGCGCAAAGGAGGCGGCAGGTGAGGCATTGGCACATCAGGAGCAGAAGCCTCTAGAAGCCGGACTCAAAGTACCGGAGGACAAGGGCGTGACACACAAGCGCAGTCTGAGCAAGCTCGCCAAAGGAGCCATCTTCCGCGAGGTTGTCATGGCCAAGGTGCGTGAGATGAAAGCCGACGAGGAGGCACAAAAGATTACATCGACGGGCAGCTTCGAGAAGGAGAAGGAGAGCAAGTAAAGAGTTGGCAATGGCTTTCAGCGTTTGACGTATTTTCTATTCCGCATGGCGTTTGGGATTACAGGAGAGGAGGGCAGCGGCTGCTACTTGTCAGGCATGGTGCCTGCGACCCACGAGATATTCCTAAGACTTTTGCTTGAGAATTGAAGGATTACATCGACACATGTATTTTGTTGAAGAAGCTATGTGTGAATTGCATCAGCTGCAATGTTACGATGATGGTGGTTGACAGCGAAGAGGTACATGTTCAGAGTCGAGGGGGTGAAGCTTCTTGACGGCGCCGGGTTGCAAACACCCCCGACTCAAAGACGTGCAAGCTTTGAAGATGATGGCCATCAGAATAGCGATACTGTCAACAATCAGACAATCAGAACAACAGCAGAGCAAGGGAGATTTAATTGTAGAGCTTTGGACAATAGATTCCTTGAGCAATCACGTGTCGGGTGGCCCGTGCAGACCAGCGGCTTGACTGGCAGAGAGGGCTTGAGACGCGCGACGCGCAAGTGCAAGAGAGAGCAATTCGGCAGGCACGACCGACCAGCCGCAACCATCATCTGAGGAAATCGGCAGGCATCGTGCAGTGCAGCTGGGAGTTACGCGACAACAGAGACACCAAAATCATGGACCGCAACCGCAAGCGCAAAGCGAACGATGCGGCATCGCCCAAAGTCGAGGGCAGCGCAAGCAAGCGCCAAAAGACCAAGCTGGTGAGTGCACTTGGGTGTAATGATTTGGCGTGTCGAAGGGGTGGTTTGCGGACTTGCGACGGAGCTTCTGCACAAGCACAAGCACAAGCACCGTCATGCTGGCCGGCCGCTACCACTGCCTGCGACCGTCGACAACGCGAACGCTTGGACTTTCCGCAGGACCATGACTTACTGGCCAACTTACAGGAACACGAGACTCCGCAGACGACAAGCACCATCGGCCTGCAGTTCATCGACCACCTCAAATCGGCCAAAGACAAGACGTGAGCAGCCCACAACACCATCCAGCACATGCGCCCTGGCCGAGTCTAATCCCGTCGCAGTGGCCGCTTGATCGCCGACCTGTTCATCGACCTGCCCAGCAAGGTATGGCCCCTCAATCCTCTCGACTCCAGGACATGCGCTGACACGCGACTTCGCAGAGAGAGCTGCCCGACTACTACCGTACCATCAAACTGCCCATTGCCATCCAGACGGTCCAGGTTCGACGCCCTCCATGCCACACTCGGCCCCGACACCATCTGACACAGCTCTGCAGGACAAGCTCGAGCGCCATGAATACCCCACCCTCAGCACCGTGGAGAGCGACATCAAGCGCATGGTCGCCAACGCAAAGCAGTACAATGACGACAAGTCGACCATCTACCAAGACGCCGAGCGCATTCGCAAGGCCCTGTCCAACTTCATGACCAAGCACAACCCCGCCTACAAGGACCCCAACTACGTCGCCATCCCCACGCCCATCCCTGGCCGCGACGATGATGCCACTGCCTCGTCGGCTCCTCCAACCCGCGAACCCAGCGAGCAACCCAAGAAGATCACAATCTCCCTCAAGGCCAACCGCGATCGCAAGTCCTCTGCTGCTCCTCCAGCCGCTTCGAGTCCTGCTGTCGTCCCAGACGACTCGGACCCGGCAGACTTTGCTGGCAAGACCTTCCAACAAGCTCAAGAGCACATCATCAATGGCCTGATCAGCTACACAGACCAAGGGCAAGTCGCGTGCACATGGCTCCGATCCACGCCGCTAACATGACGACAGGATCGAAATCTTCCAGCCATTCGTCACCCTGCCGCCTCGAACCTTGACCGACTACTACAACATCATCAAGAAGCCCATGTCGCTCACCGCTGTACGTAAGAGAGTACGCGGACAACATGGTCGTGGACCGGCGACATCGCAGACCGACTTCAAGACGTGGGATGCTTTTGAAGACGAGGTTTCATACATCTGGCGCAATGCAAGGGACTACAACGAGGACGGGAGCGACATCTTCAACCTGTCAGTCGAGCTCGAGGACCTCTTCAAGGAACGCCTGGCCACGGCAAAGACTCAAGTCGACGAGCCCACACAACCAAAGATCAAGCTCAGCGCCCCGAGGCCAAAGCCCGTACTACATCTCGGTGCCCGCGGCACTCCCGCCGACGACAAGAGGGAGGAACCACTCACCAACGGGACACCGGCTGCTGCACACACAAGACCCGGGAGCAGCGCTGTACCGTCACGATCAAACTCGCAGGTACCGACGACGGCAAAGGCGACAAGCGGCTCAGCATCAAGCCCCGTCGCAACAGCGACAGCGGTCAAGACGGAGAAGACGGTCGCTGCTTCTCCCTCACTCGCTGCAGTCCGCCCGCAAAGCATTGCTCCAGACGCCAAACACAGTCCGAGACCAGGCACAGCCAACTCGATGGCCCCTCCACCTTCTGTGCGCGGCATCAGCGGCAGCCCGCATCCTTCCACCTTGCCCTACCTTCCTCACGTTCCGCAATACGTGCCGCCGCCGCCCACCTTCAGTGACAAGTACGCTCGCTCGAAGCCCGTCTCTGAAGCTCTTTTGCCCAGTCTTGCCATTACAACACATCCCCAGCTCGGCCATCCCAAACAGTTCCGCCTCGATATTCCTGCATCCAAGCAGTATACCCAGCAGTCTCTCACCATGTCTGTTCCTGGTGCTCACTACTACGTCAGCATCATTCCCACCGTCTCGCAGCGTCTCTTGATGCAACGGCAGTACAAGTTGTTCGTCACTGTCAACGGTGTTCGACTCATGGGCACTACACGCGACTTTGTGGTTGAAGGTAGTGCCGATAGAAAGCAGGTCTACGACACTGCCCTCAATGCTGGCGTCAACAGGATCGAAGTGGAAGTCGTCGCCGTGTCTAACAGAAGTGGCGCTCTCGAGGTGGAAAAGTTGCTGGTGTTTGCCAACCTGTTGAAGTAGGACACAGGAGGCTCTCTTTTGCATACATTGCCGTCTGATGGGATGGTCTGGTGTTTCCTGATGGGTTGTTCCAAGCATGGCGCTGGCGTATGGTGTTCTTTTTCTTCTCCTGGCAGGTATACCTCTATTGTTCTTTTACTATTCTTTCCCCGCATTGGAGGTAGAGGTCTGTTTTTACTCTGGCAGCCTCAATCAATTCCAAATTTTCCTTCTCTTGCCATGTCACTTATTATCTCGCTTCCGTACACCGAATCAGGCAAGCCATATACCATGCCCTAATGTTTGTCTTAGGGCTCGGCTCACCACATGACTGTCGGAACTTGTCAATTGTGGGGAATTAGGCAATGCTCGGCCGAGATGTGGGGATCGTTTGCGGGGATATCTTGCGGGGATCGCAATGAGAAATTGTAAGATGCTCAACTCCTTCCCGTTTCATGCCCGCATGTGTCAATCAGGACGGCAAGCTATGCTGTGGGGATGATGAATCACGGCCGTTATGAGCAGGAAGCAGACTGCCGCTTCACGTGTCTCAATATACCGACGAGAGGGGTTTGAACGACGTGGTCCAGAAGCATCTTAAATTGCTACACTTTATGGCAAAGTCAAAAGCATAGTGCACTACTGTGTTTGCATATATGAACCGGTCTCGCAATCCTGACACCATTCTGCTCTTCACTCATACACACACTTGTTGACCATGAAACTCACATCTCTCATCCCAGCATTGACCGCATTAGGCTCTCTCTGCAGTGCCGCTGCAACCACTAAAGCCGTCTCAGCCTCTGTCACTTTTGACAACAACAGAAGATTCCTATTTGACACGGATGGCAGACAAATCGACGCCTATGGCTCCAAAGTTAACAACTTCAATGGCAAATATTATCTTTACGGCAACTCGTTCTCGGAGACTGGAGTCGCGTTTGGCATCAAGTCGTACTCCTCGGTCGATCTTGTGAACTGGTAAGTCACTTGAATGTCATAATCGAGGGTAGTCGCTGATCATGTCGTGTATTGCATAGGCAATATGAAGGCTTCCTTTTCGATCCTGCAGGTAAGGGAAATCCTTGTGCTGCCTCTGGCGGCTGTGGACGTCCTCACATCGTCTACAACGCCAACACCAAGACCTATGTTCTCTGGGCCAATGCTGGTGATCCTGGATATGTTGTTGCGACGTCGAGTTCGCCGACTGGGCCTTTTGTGTTCTCTGCGGCGAGGGCACTTATCGATCCTGCTTTCGATGGCTTGCAACCCGCCGACTTTACCGTCGAGATTATCGATGGGGTCGGTTATATCGTCTTTTCGGCTTTGAACTTCAGAAGCCCCAATGCTGGAAACGTGTGGCCTCCGATCTTCCAGAACATGCATATCAGTAAATTGACTGCCGACTTCATGAACACGACTAGGGTCAGTTATCCGGTGAGCTCGAGCGCGAGCGACTTGATCGACAATGAGGCAGAGTCGCCGGAGGTCTTCAAGCGTGGAGACAGCTACTATGTTGCTGCCTCCAATACGTGTGGATACTGCAATGGTTCCATCGCGTTGCTGTATCGCTCAAATTCTATCCAAGGACCATGGACTCGTCAGATCCTGGAAGGATATTCTTGCAATGGTCAACTTGAAGGCGTGCTTCCTTTGACCAATCCTGCAAACGGCGCAGTGACCAATGTTTGGCACTCGACAAGTGTCCCCGGAGGCCCTCGCACAGGATTTGGTGGCCACATTTTCCAGCCTCTAACATTCAATGCCGATGGTAGCGCAAAGAATCTTGACTGCTCGTCCACTGCGAGCTTCCCCGTCACCTTTACCAAGGGCAACGGTACGCTTGCAGCAGGCAATGCCACCAAAGCTGCAGACACGACACCCGCGCTCGCCGTGTACAGTCCAGTCTGCGACTCTGACTCATTCATCCTGTACCAGACCTGGACGGCAGCAAAGAGCGGCACTCTCAAGAGTGTATCCTTGAATGTCGCGCGCGGCTCCCAGACTGTGCCTCTTTCCCTTACCGTCTTCAAACTCTCCTCGCTCAACGACCTGTTTACTCCGGAGTACAAGTGGACGGCTCTGGGATCTGCGGCTTTCAATGCCAATCAGACGACCTACACGTTCGACACCGTCACCGTGCCCGTCACCACCAATGCCACGGTCACCAAAGGTGAATTGTTGGGCTTGTCCATCTCAGGCGCCGATTACTCGCCTTGGTGCCATTTGGAATATCAGACGACAGGTGATTGCGGATTCAAATTGTATCAGCAAGGCAACGGACAGTACTCGTGGCGTGGGCTGCAGGGCAAGAATGCGCCCGTGTACGAGAGACAGGGCAAGAGCGTCAAGTTCTTCGCGACCTATGCCTGAGGCTGAAAGGTATGCGATGTTGCGTCGGCAGGATTCCGCACAGGATTAGTAGTGATTATTGTATCGAGGTCAAAGGATGGAAATGATTGCGAACAGAAGCGGTAGCTAGAGAGTGGATTACCAATCCTCGGCGCGAAGGGGATGCCGAGTCGGCGCGTCTTCACCGAAAACAGTCGAGTCTCATCAAATCCTTTTTCCTTTCGAACACACTTGGCAACGTGTTTCTGCTGATTGACTCTGTTTACTGGTTCCTTTTCAAGTGTCAAGGGTCCTCAAGCTGATCATGATCGGAGAATTGACTGTAAGTCGCTCCGGAAGCGCGCCATTGGACTGGTAAGCCGGGCGCCAATCTGTATGCCGAGCGATTGTTGTCGCGACGGAGAGAGTTTCAGCCTACGGACTTTTTTTATCGTGCTGCATGAATAAATAGATAGGTCTTCCCAGGCAGGTTCTCGCTTTGTTCTATACCACATTCCAGTCGCTTTCTTCAGATCTCTTGCCTTTCTCGACTGACTCAACCGTCCTTGCACCAACGAGCAAAATCTCCGCTATAACCAAAACACTCACTTAGCCGCGCTTCTCATCACGCTCACCATGGCGCACGTTGTCATCATCGGCGGCTCGTACGCAGGAACCAAAGTCGCACACCAGGTCCTCAAGCAGGTCCCCAACTCAAAAGTCACCCTCATCGACCCCTCAGATGTCTTTTACTACAACATCGCCGCGCCGCGCATCATCGCCAAGCCAAAGGAAGCCAAAGTCGATCAATACCTCATTCCCATCATGGACAAGTTCAAGCAGTACCCCGCCGCCAGATTTACCTTTGTCCAAGGCTACGTCGAGTCTGTAGACACCGCTGCAAAAGTCGTGCGTGTGAGGGATGGAAAAGACGTTTCGTATGATTACCTGGTCGTTGCATCGGGATCAACGACGCCGGGCACCGTTGGCGAGGAGGCCATCCCCTTCAAGACCACCGGAGCAGACATCAAGCAGAAGGTTGAGGCGGCGCAAAAGCGAGTCGCGGCCGCCGACAGCATCATCATTGTCGGCGCTGGTCCCGTGGGCGTTGAAAGCGCTGGCGAGATCGCACAAGCGTACCCCAAAACAAAAGTCACCCTCATCTCTTCACACGCGCAGGTGCTGCCCAACCTCAAAGCTTCTGCCGCCAAATCCGCACACGCCAGTCTCGCAAATCTGGGTGTGGAAATGGTTTACTCTGCCCGCGTCACCGATACAAAGCAAGAGGCTGGAAAGTTTACGGTGCACCTCGACAATGGCAAGACCCTAAGCGCTGCCTTGGTCATCTCGGCAGCAGGCAACATTGCAAACACCTCTTTCATGCCCCATGAAGCACTGGACCAAGACGGCTGGATCAAAGTCGACAGAAACATGCGTGTTTCCTCCATCACCGACAACTCTGTCTACGCGCTCGGCGACGCGACAATGTACAAGCAGCGCTACTATCTCAAGATCAACGATCAGATTCCTGTCGTGGCCAACAATATCAAGACTGCCATTACGTCCTCTGGACAACTCAAGACTTATGACGCTAGCGACAAGTTGATGGTCTTTGTGCCCATTGGAAGCAAGACTGGCACTGGACAAGTAGGCAGCTTTGTGCCGTTCAGCTTCATGGTTGCATTTGTCAAGGGCAAGGATTACTTCATGAGCAAAGCTGCTACTATGATTGCTGCTTGATCGCTCTCGATTTTCCTTCGTCGCGCGCGAAGTTATCTTTGCTCTATTTTACATAGCGTAGTGGTATCCCAGGTCTTTTGTTTCTGAAGTAATAAGTAATTCCTATTTCAACCAAACAAGACTATGGAAAATTTGCGCGTGTACTTGCTGGAGTTAAACATTACCTGTCATGTGGTCGGGTGGCTGCAACAGTACAGTAAGTAATGGAGAATGACAAGGTAAGGAACATTCTGAATTGTTGGTGCATCGTGGCCATGTCGTATCTGGACATGGTTTCTGTCGCTTGCTCCGTCTTTGCTGCGGTGACGTTTGAGGCAAGGGGCGTTAGTTATAACATCACGGCCTGGAAGCTGACATGTATTCTGGTACCTGCTCTGGGATTTGCTATCAGGATTGGAAGTTGTTGACTCCACCTTGGCCTACACCACCCAATCATAGCCTTTTTTCCCTTTTTGGCGCTCTCCCAAATGTGAAATTTTTGGATGACTTCTTCGGCAGACACACAGAATTCTTGCCGAGAAGAAAGCGTCAATGTGTATGGATGACGAATACAGGCTATATGAAACGTCCATCAACAAAACGAGCGTCCAGCACCCTTGCTAAAACCATGGCGGTCAAATCAATAGATATCTGTAGAGACTGTGTTTTACAAAGGGAGGACCATCAAACCATCTCTTCCGCTTCGCTCAGTGGACAACAGTACCACTCCATTGGCTGCAAGAAACCTGCACCGCAGTACCGACAGCCAGTCCAACACCCGAGTTGCCGAACAGAGCAGTGTTGGCGCCGCTGTTGATACACAAGTCAAAGTTGACATTGGCGCCGTACTGGTTAGTTCCGCTGAGTCCGTTCTGACTGCACAGAGGGTTGCCTGACGCAGGGCACAAATTGGTCACTTGAACCACAATACTGTTGCCAGCATTGGAGAGCTTGTTGCCGCTGCTGTCGGTCTGGGCAGTCAACTTCCAGCAGGTTCCGCAGGCGGGTCCTGCGCCGGCGCCGGGCCCAACACCAAAGGCATTCTGGGAGAGAGCGGCTGAGTAGCCTGGCTGTGATTTGTTGTCAGTGGTCATTGGCAAAGACATGGAAGCAGATATGCTAAGAACGACACTTACACTGGTGTAGAAGCCACAAGCAGTGGTAGCGGTGTTGCAGTTTCCACTGCCAAAAGTGTCGCCGCTGCCGTATTGGGTAAAAGACGCCTTGTAGGTTGTGCCACTACCACTGCCTCCACTACCGCCGCCAGCAGCTTTTGAGGTCGAGACTGGTGCGACAGAAGTTTTGGACGAAGAAACGGGTTTGGCGGAGTTGGAGGCAGGCAGGCATTGAGAGTAGTAGACGCTGCTAGCTACGCAGGTGTAGCCGGCAACGCAAGTGGTTCCGCCCGTGAAGCCTTGACCTCCACATTGGGCGTATGCTGCTTGCGCTGCTTGGGCGGAGGAGCCAAAGGCGGCGACGGTAAGAAGAAGGGTCTTGAGAAGCATGATGGTGGATAGGAGATGCAGGTGGGGATCTTGAGCTTGGTTGTAGGATGGATGGACATGGCGAGAAAGAGCGTACCTGCCGGGTACTTATATAGCACTTCGGGACACTTTCGTCCGCTCTCATCACCCACAGTCTTGTGGAAAGCCACACTGGACGGGCCGTCATTGCATAAACGCGACCCTTGCGATGCGCTCCATGTCGCCCTCATCAAGCCCTGATTTTACCCCTGTTACGACATCATGTCTGCAGATGTCGGGAAGCAGCTCAGGAACGTACCCTCCTGCGAACCATGGATGATCTCAAGTACTCTGCAAGGGAAGAGGGGATTTGATGACCTGTGCCGTGTGTCGTTTGTCCCTAAGGTTTTTATCGATCCAGGTGCCAAATTGGTCATGGCTTGCATCACAATCACCATTGCTAAAGCTTGTATGACTTTAACTCGGCCAAAAAGGCTTGTTTGATGTGACAGCTGCATGGCAATAATGTCATGAGATCGTGGGAGACGCGTGGTTAAACCCAGCGTCATCGTGGTGTCTTGCTGTAACGTTTCTTTGTTGTCACCCAACAGGCGACTCGCAGAGCACATCCACTGGCTTTCGGTCCAGGTGATCCTTTGCAATATAGATGTACAACAATGATTTCCAGCATCCTCAATCATGGTTATACATGCCTTTCCTTTGAGCCTCCATGGATCGGCTAAACGGGCCGCGCCATCGTCGGCTGGTAAATGGGATAGTATGTTTCAAGTTGAGTATACACAGCTAAGCGATGGACGATCTGGACTTGGACGGATCACGTTCAAGATCCAGGACATATGGGTGGAAGCATGGCGCCGTCAGAGTTGTGCGAATCAGTCGCATATCGTCACGTCGAGGTTGACGTCCATGCGGTCGCGAAGATGGAACGGAAGGTGCGAAGCTGGAGATGGACGCGAGCGGGCCACCCTCATTGCTGACTCAGCGGAAACTGCAGAACGCATCTTGCCGTCAGCTATCGAAAGACGTGACACAAATGCGAAAAGGCCTGATTTGTTCTTTTGATAAATATGACCAGTACCCTGACAATGCATCAACGTCTCAAGGCGTTGCTGAATGCTGTCCTGTATCGATAGAACCATGATCGAAAGCAAAGGTGCTACACCTCCGATTTTGAGCAAGTACATTTGAACCACAGTCAATCACGATTTGTGCTAGAGAAACATGGCGGCAAGAACAATTTACAAACATCATAGTACAATTGTACAGCTTATCCTCACATGATTCGTCTACACCCGTAACTCAAGCTCCCTGGTGAGATGTCTCCAAGTACTCGACCTGCTGGTTCTTTTCTGCCATGCCATCCTTCTCGTTCTCAAACAAGGTAGGCGAGACAGCAACCTTGCTGCCATATCTTCCGACTTTGTACCAAGGCAGCTCGAAGACAGCGTCCAGACTCTCCAGAGAACGGCCACTGGTCTCGGGCAGGAAGAACCAGACCCAGACGAGACCCAACAGCGTGATGGCAGAGAAGAAGTACATGGTGCCTGCGGTGGTCATGCCAACAAACATCTCGGGTACGGCTTTGGAGTTGCCGTACTGGTTGACGAAGTGGAATGCCATGGCGATGGATCCACCGATAGCGCGCAGACGGAGAGGGAAGATCTCAGCGTTGATGAGATATTGGATCGAGTTCCAGCCTGGAAAACATTGTCAGTAGTGGTACAAAAGACATGCGAAAAGAGACTCACCCATAGCCCAGCCAAATCCAGAGAAGTAAATCATGACAATGGCGCCCTTGGCCGCGTGCTTTTGACTAGAAGTTTGGACGTTGCCCTTGTCTCCGATGGTGTTGTCGATAGTCAAGAAGAGTGCCATGTATAGCATAGCGATGAATTGAATGCTGATGCCGATGCTCAGAGAGCGCTTGCGACCGATGAAGTCGACAAGGAAGAAGGCACAGATGATGGCACTGATGAACTTGACGAGACCGAAGATACCAGTAGCAAGGAGCTTCTCTGTGGTGCCAGTCGTGCCCATCAGAGCAAAGTATTGAGGAGCGTAGACCGTGATCGACCCGGCACCACTCCACTGACCAAGCAGCTGAGCGCCGATAGCCAGGAAGATGCGGAATCTGTTCGAGGGCATCACGAACAGTTCACGAAGGAGGCCGACCTTGGAGGCGCCCATTGTAGCTTCCTGCTCACGCTCGAGTTGCATGTTGATGTCGATGATCTCACCCTGTACAAGTTCGTGTTCTTGATCGAGACCACGAATTTTGCAGAGGTTCTCAACAGCCTTTGCCTGTTGCTTGGTCTTGACGAGCCAGCGAGGGCTTTCAATGGCAAAGAAACTGAGGGTGAAGATGATCGCAGCAAAGTATAGGTGGAGTGTGTTGGGGATGACCCATTGGAGAACGTTGTGGTTGGCGATGTGCAATGACGTGCCGTATGAAGCAAAGTACCCGAGCATGATGCCCAAGTAGACTGAGCCAGAGAAGATACCGACGCACAGTCCACGAATCGACTTGGGAGCGACTTCTGCGAGGTATGTTGGGGCGACGACTGTAGTTTGTCCGATGCCCAGTCCAGCGATGAATCTACCAGCGTAGACCATTGACAGACTGCCATGGGCGGCAGCACCGAGGAAGATAGAGATACCAGCGACCCAAACGAGGCATAGTTCTCTGACAGCCCAGATTCTGCCAATACGGTCGGTGATGGGGAAGGCGAAGAGGGCACCGAAGATTGACCCGAGCTGTACCATGGAGGTGATGTTGGATAGGAGGTTGGCTTGTTCATTGGCAGTCAAGTGAGGGTTCTTCAGTCCGAACTGTTTGCTGAACGACTTTTGGGAGGCAGTCGTTCCGATCAGACCTTCGTCGAGACCACGGGCAGTGCCCAGCAAACCGAAAACTGGATAAGCATTAGCCACAAGACTTGGAATGCGCAGTCAAGCAAGTCCAAGCATACCAAGCACGGCAAAGCCAAGGCGCCAGTTGAGAACCTCTTCAGGTAGATCCTTGGCGTATCGTTTGAACATCTTTGCAACTGATTTGTGTCGATTGCGGTGCAGAGAAGAAGGAAATGGAAGAGAGGAGAGGAAGGGCGCGGGGAGTTAATAAAGACCCAAGTGCCCGCCTGACCCCCACCAGGACTCTACACCCCGTGGGATTCATCGTACCCCGGCGATTGAACAGTGGAGCAGTTGTGGAGTCGCTAGCCGAACCAAGTGTTGAGACGGAGTTCGGTTCGTCCACAAAGGGGAACTGATCGGCAGAACGGCACGCCACGAGTTGGGTTGATCCCACGCGGTGACATGTGTCGAGGTCTTGCGACAGCGGATCTTTGCCGGGAGAGAGTTCTGTGATCAAATGGTATGTTGCCATCGCCGCAAGTGACTGCTCGAACTTTGTGTCATAAAGAGAAGAAGGGTATCGTTCTGCTGTCGAACGCCTGCCCTCGAAGTCCGAAGTTGGCTCAAGTTGAGCATAAGGCCAAGAACGCCTGGAAAATTGGCTTTGAACTGTGGCTGGAAACGCTTTTTTTCTCCTCTGGAAATAAAGAGACGAAGAGATAGAGGTGAATGAACTTGTCACAGGCTCACAGCATTTCAAAAAGGACACACGGAAAAACTGCTCTCTGCTCGATTTGCAAGAGGCATGAACTTTTACATCGACAACTTGACTGTCGTTGTCATAACATCGCGTGAAGAGTCCGATGGTTAGACGGCCGCAGAGAAGATCGACCCGAGTGCGGGATGCCGAATCTGAAAATGAGGGTTGTGTATGCACAATTTCGGAAGCAAAGGCCGATGTTCGGATAGACATTATCCGCGTTCTTGACTTGGTTTTCAGGGCCGACCAAACGGACGATATTGGTTAAACATCGTTGGCGCGCTTGTGACAATACAAAACACAGATGCAAGCAATACAACAGGACCAATGCTGCAGTTTGATGAAAGCTTGACAAGTGGAGATATGGTGACGATGTCTGGAGCAAGAGATTGTGATCATGGATTCGAACGAGCTCGGAAGCCCTCCAGGCTCGAATTGGGCCGTCGACGCGGTACGGTCGAATTTCCCGCCCCGGCTTTCTCAGTACAATCGATGGTCGCTTGACCGTGCACAAAAGTTGCCTCGGCATGCGACTTTACCGACCTCCTTCCCAGGACATACTTCACCGCCGACTGCTCACCCCGCGGCATAGATATGGGAGAGTTATTCCCCATGGAGAACCGTTGCAACAAAGGTTGGTTGATCCAAGTAGGTCAGTGCTTCGGAAACGCGACTCCAAAGCTTGAGCAGACCGTCGCTGCACTTTCCATCTTGACAGCTTGGAGCGGCAATCTCACCTTACTTGGTAGATCCGATGATCGATCTTTGACAGCAGGTCTCTAGGGCCATCAGTTTGCAAACGCTGCGGAGCTCCTCCGTGACTTCTCCGGCTATCTCGTCGACCAACTCGCAAGCTTCGAGTTTGCCTGACAAAGGAGATTGCGGAGTATAACATATTTTGAATTATATGTAGCGTTTGACGCTGGATGGAGGATGAATTTTGAAGCAGTTGTCGGTCAGGATATGCAATATGTCCCGTTCTGTACAATATCAGATCTGTATAAAGCCTAGCAAGCAAGGTAATAACTCGATACCAGTCTCATTAGTTGCCTATAACCCAAGAACCCTTAAAGTCGGGAATTAGCATTATTAGAAATGTTTAACAATGCATAAAGCAGCTCTAGAGTCATGAAGAATATACTAATACAATACAAATTCATATCCTGACCCTTGTTCAAGGGCAGGAGATATCCGATCTCCATTACCCACTGGAGTCATGCTCCCGCCTAGAAGACTACTGGCGTCGTGGAAACTCAAAGTGATATCATCAAGCCTGTAAAAATACCACCCGAAATTGATGAGCATAACTTGAGCAATCTGGGCCCCATCAAAAACATAAAACGTCCACTCGTGTTTTGCCATGTAACCAGTTGGGTCCATCGCAGTAGTGGTCAGGCGGAACATGTTCCTTCCAGCTATGATCTGAGCTCCGCCACAGATAAGAAACAACAATCTTTTGACTGTCTTGAGTCTAGCCTGGTCTTGAGTCGCGTAACACTTCCGTCGGATCAGGCGGACGAGAAACACAATAGTAAAGCCTGTGAATATCCACAGCAGCAACATCTGCACAACCAGACCAACGATGATCAGATAGTTGCCACATCTGATGGCTCCTTGAAAGAAGTCGGAGTCCACAAAGCCACAACCTGCGATCAAAGTAGCGAACGCCAGGCCATCCCCCAGAAGGAACAGACGAGTCGTAAGGCGTGGTTGCAGGACGCACAGATGAGTCATGCCACTTGCAATGGTCAATGCCTCAAGAGAATGATAGATCGAAGCGGCAAGCAAATTTGGCGCAACGAGTATGAAGAATGTTTGGACTGTGTAGGGCATTCGAGCATTTAAGTGGTAATGCGCAAACGTTCTGAAGCCGTATCCGAGAGTTTCGACTGCATTGTGTAGCTAACGTCAGACTAGCTCATCCTCGTGGTCGTCCCCTTCGAGAACTTACAGATGCCACCAGCGATCAAACAGTTTGACAAGATCAAGTCCTTCCGGCAGCGGCCAAAGATGTGACCGGCGGTGAGCATAGCGTAGATCACACAGAAGAATATGGCTGCTAGCAACGAGGGCAGGTAGGGCCAGTACAAAGTACTCTCGGGCGAGGTTTTGGTCATGTTGAGGTTGTTGCAGGAGTTCGATAACCACGGCTGACTTGCAGGGACGATGTGCTTTGCGTTGGACTTGTGCTGAATGTTTCTGGGAGTTTGCCTCAGGAACGATCTAGCATGATAACAGTCTTAAGTAGGCTGACCTAGGTGCATTTCTTTATGATCAGTTTAAATGGATGCGGCCCAAGCGTCGTGGTATTCTGCAATACGACGGACCCGAGCCGAAGCTGGCGTCAGCTCCTGCAAGACCCTGCTTTTTTCCATCCCAGCGTATTATTACCAGAGACTGCAAAAACCTAAATCTCATTACGACCGTCCCGAGATTACGATGGGAACGATGCTCAAAGCTCAGCAAATCCCTTCGCCAAGTCCCTCGTGGTAAGCTTCTAGACGCTTTCCAAGCTTAGGACGTGGACAGGCCAAGGACGCGTCCGGCAGGGGCATGCTCAGGGCAATTCAGGCTCGTGCATGAGACATCACTCCCTGCGATGATACGAGCAGAAAGAATCACGGGCTTGACGTACGGCGGATCGCGTGATGTAAGAGATCCCCGAAGCGGTCGCGGCCGTCCTTGCCGCTTGCTTATAACTTTGCGATCGGTCCGGTCCTGGTCTCCCCTCGAGATATAAGAGCCGTCTGACCAAAGGATATCCTGTGGAAGTGTTGAAGTGATAACCTTAAGACCCGATAGATCTACCAAGATACCGGCAGGACCATGTCCGCGCATGGCTTACGAACAGAATATTCCATATTCACATGGCTGATGGCAGTCAGCCTTTTCACAGTACGACCATGAGAACGGCAATTTATTGAATTAGCGCTGACACGATCGATCTCGCCAGGTGATACTATGGGCTGCTTACAGACTTCTGCACAACGCCTTCTTTCATCCTCTACGTCAATATCCTGGACCTTTCCTCGCAAGGCTCACAGGCTTGCCATTCATCTACCAGTCGATTAGGGGCCATGGAGTGTCCTGGATTGTCAGACTCCACGCTCACTATGGCGAAGTTGTTCGCGTTGCCCCCAATGAGCTTTCATACTCTGGTGCAGGTGCTATCAAAGAGATTTATGGTCACAGATTATCAAACCTACCTTCGTTTGACAAAGACCCCAACTTCTACATGCAACCTGGCGAAAATGTTCAGCATATTGCCAACTCGATCGGAGCAGTCCACCAGCGCCAGCGACGGGTCTTCGCAAACGCATTTTCCAACAACGCTTTGAGAAAACAGGAACAGATCTTCCAGGAGCATTGTGACAAACTCGTGGACGCCCTGCGCGCTAAGTTAGGTAGAACATCCTCCTGCATCTGCGACCTTGTTCGGCTCTACAACTTTACCACTTTCGATATCATGGGAGATCTGACCTTTGGTGAATCATTGGGAATGCAAGAGCAAGGGTCATATCATCCTTGGGTTGCTGCTATCTTTGCTGGTTTTCGATATGGTACCTATCTGCACGCAATCCGGCGCATACCTTTGGCCGAAAAGATCCTCGTCGCCGCCATTCCACGGTCAATCAAAGAGAAACAACGTCTACACCAGCATTTCTCCGAACAAAGCGTCGATCGGAGACTGAAAAAGGATCTGACCAGGCCCGACATTTGGGGAATTGTTTTGAGCAAAGGTGGCAATTCTGGACTGACGGTCGAAGAGATGTACGCCAATGCTAACATGTTCATGATCGGAGGGACAGAAACGACAGCAACTTTGTTAAGTGGGCTAACCTACTACTTGTTGAAAAACAAACGAACCATGAATCGTCTTTCTTTCGAGATCCGGAACACTTTCGCAAACGATCAGGACATCACGATGGAGAGATTGGCAAGGCTTCCGTACTTGAACGCTTGTATCGAAGAAGGCTTACGCATGTATCCACCCATTTCGAACGGACTTCCAAGAATTGTGCCGCGAGGTGGCGCTACGATTCAAAGCAAGGAAGTGCCTTGCGGTGTGAGCAACCAACACAATATTTGATCTTCCCTGCAGATACTGACATTATCTTGAGGTTGTCATCTATGCCACCCATTTGGCTGTGTATCGCAATCCCAGGAACTTCCAGTATCCGTGTTCTTTCATACCTGAACGGTGGTTGCCGGACTCGACCGATTTCCTTGCTGACCGTAAGGAAGCTTTTCACCCTTTCTCAGCGGGTTCACGAGCTTGTCTTGGAAAAAGGTACTACTATTTGTTGTAGATTCGATCCTTAATTATGATGACTGATGCTTGATAGTATGGCATACCATGAGATGCGATTGATCTTGGCAAAAATCATTTTCCATTTTGAGCTTCAGCTTCAGCCGGACAGTGAGAACTGGGATCATCAGCGAACATATCTCATGTGGGAGAAGGGACCCCTTAATGTCAGTCTGCGTCCTTGGACGGAGCGTTCGCGGATCTAGACCTCTCGGTGCATGCTCAGCGATCCTAAGATGCGCTTTTGAGATGTGATTCTTACCAAGATCTGCATGCTACTGAGAATGCGTGCAGAGAGTCGAAAAGGGAGTGGGAACATCTAGCATTAGACATTTGGTGAATAACAGGCGGAAAATCTCTTAACGGAATTTATAGTCCAAGTGCTGCACACCTAATTTTTCCTTCGATATGGCTAAGAGCTGTGCCATACAAGTAGGAAGACAGTATCTAAGGAAAGACAACTGACAGCACAAGCCCATAGCATTGGTACTGTTGCAAGTATGAGTTTTGGTTCCTGTCAAATCTTTCACGCTAGCCCGATCACCTGTACTAGGGACATGTGATGGGATGCCGAAAACCGCCAGCGGCCAACTTGGAAAAGTTAATCAAAGCGTGGTGTGGGCGAGTAGCTTCTGTAGGAAAGATCTACCACGGCCTAGCTTTGTGCATTGTGACGAGTACCCTCACGTATTGATGCTGCGGTCACCAAGCATCCGCAATGGCCACGTCAAGTAGTGCTGCAAGTCACTTGGCAGATCACGTTGAATCTGACTGACTAGCAAGCATGGCCATGCATCTAACCACCAAAAGCTTGGGCTCATCGTCATCAGCACAGCGTAGTGCGCCAGGATGACCATAGCTACTGGCTCCCTTTGGTCCAATTGAACTACAAACTCCTCGTGGATTTCGTGGGGCCAAGTCATGACCAAGTGGGACAATTGAGCTTCGTCGGCCTTGTTGAAGAGCAGTAGGCTAATGTGCTCTTCGCAACGGACAGCTGCGTGCATGTACGCATCCAAGAGGATATCCCCAGCCAAGCGCGACTCGATGAGCGTGCTCAGCTTCTGCATGTGATCGATCCGGAGCCCCGCTTCCCTCAATTTGAATAGCTCGGCCTCGGCACTGAAATTGATCATCTCGAAAGCCCAAGTGTCTTCAATCTCAATCCGACGAGCGGTCAGTACCGTGTCAATTCCTCTTGAGATACGCAAGCAGGATGCCATTTCGCCGATAACGTCGATCTCTGCGTGCTCGGCTCTTTTAATGGCCAGCTCCGCAAAGCAATATATTGCGGTAAGTCCAGCAAATGCAAACAGAGATACGCTCGAATTTGGATCGTTCCCTACCAAGACGGGCTGGACTTCCTCCAGAGCGACAGAGCGATGGTGTGCAGCTGCTTTGCCAAGATCTTTATCATCGGGGTTCTGTAGATGGACATGGAGAGCAGCGACTGCCAGGATTTGGTGCAGCAGATATGAGCTGTTGAACGAGACATTTGTGACGTTTTGGGTCCAGCACTGGTGCCGTGCAGTTCCAACAGAGAAACCGAGGCAGCTGCAATGCACGTAATGATGAAGGAGTCTCATGTCAGTGTTTGTCCAAAGAGCTGGAGCTGAGGTCTGCTCTGCCGGGGCTGAGATTTCCAAGTGAGAAGAACTGGCTCCAGACACAAAAGGTACAAAGTTGCATGCAATTCCAAGACGGGTGCAATTGGAGCAAGTTGGCCGCTGTTCATCGCACTTCACATGACGACTCTTGCACTGAACGCATCCTTTTCTGGACTTCCTGTGTCGAACGCGTCTATTTGTTGTTGAGACCATATCAATCGGACACGCTGCCCTTGGAGACCTAGGATGCCAGACGATTGCAGCTGCACCGGACCACGTGGACTGACGATGGAAATTTGGCGCTAGAACGTACCTCAAGCTTGTTGTATTGCAAGAGGGTACTTGGTTCTCCCGAGAAAGAATGATGGTGACAGAGCAGAGGTGAAACAAGAACAGGTAAAGAGGTCGGGCGCTCTCCCAACCTGGCAGGCACAATTTGGCTTTCAAGCTTGTCTTGGCGCACCTCATGCCGGACAAACGTCCGCAAGCAAGAAAGAACTTTACGACAAGCTCAAGGTGGTCGGTGCGAATGGTGCCCGAGGCCGAGATCCATACGACCCATACGATCCATACGACCTATACGACCTATACAACCCATACGACCTATACGACCCGTGCGACTCATGCAACCCACACGACCCATACGAAGCCACAATCTTGGCCTCAAACGGTGGTGATACATTTCATCTAGGCAATCTCAAAGCTCGATCCCATCGTAGATCGTGTGCGACGCGTTGCAAGTGGCGCACACATTGCGTCCTTGCCGGCGCCGGAACCTGCAAATGGTGGTAAACTTCTGTGTCTCCAATTTGCAAACGGGTCCAAACTCTGTGTTTTCAATCCCGGCTAACCACCGACTAGAGCATGGACACCGATTATGACACAAGGACTAACGTACATTGTACTGTACAGTACAAAGCATTGAGAAGGTGTTCCAGAAACATTCGATCGACAGTATCGCGTCAAACGCTCCAACATGTGTCTGGATCCCGGAACCACGCATCCTTATCAATTCAATCGTGTGCAGACTCGAGAAAGAGCATACAAGTCAAGCAACCGGGACACGCGGAACCAGTCACTTCGGTCTTGCAACGGACGCGGCAAAGTTTGTCCGCCTTGCTACTTGGCCTCCCCGGATGACACGCAAGTCTTCTGGGAACCTCCCCGATCTCAAGTTTGTGCTATATGCGACCGTGATTTCCGCCGAAAGAGTAGGGCGGACTGGAACCTCTGATTCTACCAAAGGTCGGACCGTCTCAACCTGCAAAATGCCAAGTGTCCCAGGCAATGCTTCATTGCGTGAGATTCACGGAGAAGTTGACACAAGTCTGTGTCGAAGCAGTCACACAACCGTGATGTTTCCCGCCGGGCTCGACAGAATTCAAAGGTCAGAACCACGTTCTGCTTGTAGAGTGCTGGAAGCATGTGGGAAGAACGCGTGCTATGAATCGTCCTCTGCTCTCGCCAGTCTGCAGATCAAATATCAGCTTCTCTTCGGTACTCCCTGCCATGACGACTCACCACAAAGACATTACTTCCGATCCCCATTACGACCGCTTCAATCTCGCTGATGCAAAGCGTCAGCCAGGGTCGCAGGACTCACTGACAATGTCACTGGAGAGTATGTCAGGGGCCATTCTGCTTGACAGTAACATCGCCGACCACTCCAAAACTTCGCAGCCTTCTTGTCGACGTGCCTCGCGATGCCTTGATGAGATCCGCAGAGAAGTTTGCAGCCGACAGTCATCTCAACAACATCTTGTCTCTTCTTGAGAAAGGTGATCTGGCTTGCAGTGTGCGAAGCCGCTGGCAACTGCTCGAGGAACCAATGGCTTGTCGGGCTCATCAACTCCTGTTCCTACCTTGCCATCTTCCTCTTCGCTGGCTGGATCTCTGACCCTCTCAACCATTGGCTTGGTCGTCGTGGTGTTGTTTCCATTGCTGCCATCTTCTCTGTACTCTCTCCTATCGGCATGGCTGTCACTCAGAATTGGCAACAACTCGTCGTCTGCCGCATCCTTCTCGGTATCGGTATGGGTTTGAAAGAGGTCACTGTGCCAGTCTTCTCCGCCGAGGTCGCCCCCACAAAGATCAGAGGTGGTTTGGTCATGTCATGGCAGATCTGGACTGCATTCGGTATCCTTCTTGGAACATCTGCCAATCTCGCTGTCAAGGATGTTGGCGATGTCGCATGGCGTCTGCAACTCGGATCGGCGTTTATTCCTGCTGTTCCTCTCGTTCTTGGCATCTGGTTCGTTCCAGAGTCGCCGAGATGGCTCATGTCCCAGAAGAAGTACGGCAAGGCCTACCAGTCGCTGCTCCGCTTCCGTGGCAAGCCCATTCTTGCTGCAAGAGAATTAATATACATCTATGCGCAGATGGAGTAGGAAGTTATGCTTATTAAACAATCTGGCCTTTTTACTAATGCCGGGTTCTTTACTTGCTTTATTAAACTCTTTACTATTTCTTGTTTATATTGTGCTATTTAAGCTTCTAGTATTATTATAATTAGCTAGCAAATATGCGGCATTAACATTATTAGCTTTTACTTATCTAGTATCTTTATATAAGCTAGAGCAACTATAACTAGTACTTTTCTTACCTTCTAGGATTTTAGTATTATTAACTTTATCTTTATCTAGCTAGCCATCTAGACAATTAATATATATAATTATTATGTACTTTTTTTCTTTATGTTTTCTAATATAACTTAGATATTATTAGTAGCTAGTTTTTACTTTTTAATTTCTACTTTTTTTACTACTTATCTAGGCCTTATTATTTTTTTTATCTATTTATTTAATACCTTTTACTTTTTTAGTAAAAGGCCTATTTTATTTATTTACTTTACTAAGGTCTTTTTTCTATTATATTATAAAGTTAGTATATTTTAGACTATTACTATAAATAACTTTTAGACTATTATTATTTTTCTTATTTTTTTTATTAGCTTTATACTTTTAGTACTACTAGAGCTTTTAGTTTTTATACTAGTATAAATATACTTATTTATACTATAATCTTTTTCTAGCTATTTAAAACTAAATAATACTTTTAAAAAAGCTAACTACTATTTTATATTAGAATTAAGTTATTTCTATTAGGCATTTATAGGACATTAGAATTTTTAGTAAACTATTAAAAATTAGGGTTATTTTGGGTTAGGGTTAGGGTTAGGGTTAGGGTTAGGGTTAAGGGTTAGGGTTAGGGTTAGGGTTAGGGTTAGGGTTAGGGTTAGGGTTAGGGTTAGGGTTAGGGTTAGGGTTAGGGTTAGGGTT
>SWBG01000090.1:0-67393 GCA_023848605.1 Aureobasidium sp. EXF-10728
CGCTAACCATCTAATAGCAATGTTTATGGTCATGATCCAGTTGGTGTAGGTATTCGAGGACTCCCGGTCGGTTTCTCCATCCTGGCAGGCGCCTGCATCCTTCTCCGGCTTTTCATTGTTGTGCTGTTTCTGTTTCATAGCTACACGAGTTGGATATTCCAGCACACTGGGATGTCGGTCGGAAGAATCAAAGCAACACAGTAACATTGCACCATACGTCAATTCCTTCGTGAGAAAAACATATTGAAATCATCTATGAAGCATGCGGATCATGATCACTTTCTTCTTCCCGCTCCTGGCCTCTCCATCGCGTGCGCCACCAGTCAACAAGCTGCTTGGATATGCTTTCGTGTCTGTACGCTGCTACATCAAGTCGTAGCGGCTCGGAACGACTTCTAAAATGCGCGTGGTTAGGAGGGTCGGTGATGGACCTTGACATCTTGGGAGGCGCCGGCCGCCGGCCGTCGAGTAATGGAGTAGCCTCTGGGTTCGAGCCTAAAGACTCACGACGAGGCACAGTGCCGTAATAGCGCTCCTCGTCCCCCAACTCGTCCCAGATGTCTTCAACTTCACGAGCGTTACTGCCCCGTCTGCGTTTCTTGCCAATCATGAGAGCAGAGTCGCGTAACGTGTGTCTGCGCATCAAGGGAGCGGTTTCTGAAGAGCGTCGGCTGCCCTCTTCGTGTTCGTGGTCATCGACGAAACCCATGCCAGGTGCCAGAGCAGAATGGGGAATTTCGCCTCCTGCGGGCACGGCAGCGGCGTCTTCTTCGCTGAGACGCCAGCTGAGCGCCAACACACCTGCCAGCAGGACAACAGTGCCCAAAGCTATGAGACCAGCATACAGTGGCGACAGTTGATCAGCTTGACGGAAGTAGATGAGACCGTCAAGAATTGCTATAATGTTGTAGACACAAAAGACGAAAGGATAGAGGATGCTCGTGGTGACCAGCTTCAGACCAAGATGGAGGTAATATAGCTGGGTGAGAGCAAAGAGGAGAAAGAGCAGTAACAGCAGCCAGGACTGGTAGCGATCGAACTGGTTTTTGTGATCGACAATGGTGCGCACGAGCAGTTCTACAGCGCTTTTGGCCAAGAGCAAGGCGTGGGCTGATAGGACACCGGACACGAGGCCATAAGCCATGCCACGTAGCAACCTGAAGCGCGGTCTTTGGATTTGCTGGACAGTCATGAAGAAGGCAGTGGCGGAATCGGCAAGCAAGATGGCGACAACCAGAACAAGAGTCAGGGTCATCCAGACAACAAAGTTTGGGAAGACGAGCAGCTTCAAGAGTTGGTCGAGCGAATGCGAGGGCTCGGGGAGAGCGGAGAAACGGGAGATCAGAACAGCGCCGGCAGCGACGAGAAGGGTGCCCAAAGCAGTACGACGGGTGAAGGGTTCATGAAGGAGTAGTGTGGCCATGAGGGCGTTGAAGACGAGACCTGAGGCCTGGAGGGTACTGAGCAGCGGCAGGGGCAGAGTGGTGATCTGGATTGAGGAGCCGACGATGTTGCTGAGGAGGAAGAGCAGCATGCCGAGTTGCCATCGTCGGCGGCGGTATGGGGCACGGCGGGGGAGGTGTTGGTCCTTTTCGTCCTCGAGCATGTGCGACTTGCGCTGCAAGGTGAGGCCGACGGACTGGACACATGTGGATATGAGGCCGACGACGATTCCCAGCTGGATTGTCGGGTCAGACGAGTGCTACGAGTGGCAGGCAGACGGACGCGACTTACGCCAAGAGTGGCACCGGGCGACAGCGAGGCCATGGTTGCGGGGGAGAGGGGAGGAACGGTTGTTGAAGGGCGAGACGGCGGGCGATGGGATTATCAGGATGGTCGCGGCGACATGGTGGGGCGAGGGGAGGTGCAGCAGGGCGACTTGGTCGAGGTGCTCGGTGTTGTTGTTGTCGTCGTCTAGCGGTCGTGGTAGAACGATGGGGGCCTGTTTGGGCTTGGACACTTGGACGTGATTGCGGAGAGACGGCGCCGGCTTCAACGTCACTTCTTGTCGCTCCAGACAGCCAATTCCCATCGACTCCCTCCCTCCGGCCCTTCAACACACCACCCACATAGCCACCGCCGCCATGTCGCAAATCCACGCCATGTCCGACGACCAGGTATCCCCTCCCGTCTGTTTGTCAAGCTGCGACGCCCTTCTGATGAGCTCGTCGCCTACAGGTCGCCTCGGAGCTGCGCAAGATGACTGCCTTTATCCGTCAAGAAGCCCTGGAAAAGGCCCGCGAGATCCACCTCAAGGCCGACGAGGAGTTTGCCATTGAAAAGTCCCAGCTCGTGCGCAACGAGACCCAGTCCATCGACTCTCAGTACGAGAAGAAGTTCAAGCAGGCCTCCATGTCCCAACAAATCACAAAGTCCACCCTGTCCAACAAGACCAGACTGCGCCTCCTGAGCGCCCGCCAGGAGTTGCTCGACGACCTGTTTGAGCAGGCCAACAACAAGCTCGCCGACATCACCACCGACGACGCCAAGTACCAGGACATTCTCAAGAACCTGATCCTCGAGGGTCTCTACGCCTTGAACGAAGCAAAAATCTCCGTCCGTTGCAGGTCAAAGGACGACGATATCGTTCGCAAGGCTGCCGACGCTGCCCAGGCAGAGTACAAAGAGAAGATGAACGGCCGCGATACTGAAATCAAGATTGACGACAAGGACAAGCTGCCCGAGGAAACGTGCGTTCAATCGCGTCTACAACCCCACTCTTCACTGACCCACTCGCAGATCCGGCGGTGTCACCATTGTCAACTCGACCGGCAGAATCGAAATCAACAACACCTTCGAGGAGCGTCTTCGTCTGCTCCAGTCCGAGGCTCTCCCAAGTGTGCGAGCCACTCTTTTCGGCGAGAACAAGAACAGAAAGTTCAAGGACTAAATCACATCCTCTTGTCTCCCACTAATCTCTGTCCCACGTCAACTTTTGCATACCTAGGTATCCCGAGCCAGCGCCGTCTGTAGATATCGCTTTTCTTTGCTTTCTGTCTTGTACGCAATATACCTCTTTACATCTACCTGTGCTGTCTCCTGTTTCTCGCCATCAATACCTGCACCAATAGTCTCGGCTAAACAGCATCGCTACTAACGTCAATCCCGTCTACCATGGCCGTATCCTGCTCATGTCTTGCGACAAAGCTTCTCATCATGTCGCTTGTGCCCTCTGCCGCTGCAAATATCCCTTTTTTGGGCTTCGGCCTCGTCCTTACTGCAAACTCGAGTCTGTACGACAGCTTCTCGATCGCCGTCTTGCACTCGGTTCTTCGCATGTGCGCCGCTCCAGAGTCCCGAATGTTGAACGCTATCGACCGCAGTTCTGCCACTAACCCATCTATGCCCGAGTTGAAGTCGCTTTCCTCCGCCGACACTGGTAATCTTGCGGTCGCCGTATCTGTCTTGATTGTGCCGCCGGTTTCGGCTGTCGCTTCTGCACTGCGGAACTCGAATTTTGAAAATCCAAGTCCAATAGCTACGTTCAGTGTGTCGAACCGAGCTGCCAATTTCTGGAAGTCGGTAGTGTCTCTGATTTTGAACGCTCTGTTCTCTTGAAGGTATAGCGTCAACGTGTTCATGGTCGTCAGGTCCTCGAGGTCGTCATTGAGATACGTGTTGGACTTGAGGAACGATGCCAATCCTAGACGTCGCTTAAACCCATGCGATGCGCTCGTAGACGAGGGGAGGGACCCAATCAGATGTTGTATCAGGATAGGGTTCGGGATGTGCGCGCGAATGCGCTGTCCAACGTGTTCGGCCTGGGAGTAGAGATGAGTACGAGCTTGAGAATGAGCTTGTAGCTGGGGTCTAAACATACCGTTGTCGATTGAACAGAAGGTGTGAGATCTGCTTCGAGCAAATTCGCAATGCAGCTTTGAAGTGCTAGTTGGATCTCTGCCTTCTGTTCGAGTTGTGGATCCACAAGTAAGAGCATCAAAGGAGTGAGCCAGCTCCTCCTTTCAGCAATGGGCAGTCTTTTATCGTTGGTCAGCCAATGTTGGTACAGAAAAGCAATAGTGAGCTCACCTCGTCGCAAGTCTTGTCAAGAGCATACACGCCCAATCGAGGGTCAGAGGCATGTTCTCTACGTAAGGTCTTTGATGAGCAGGAGGAGGCTTTGATGTCATGTTGGAAAACAGATCTGGCTCGAGATCTTCTCTGCCCGCTCGCAGAAGAAACTGTCTACGTAGGTGGTCGGTCGTGAAGGAAGTATTAGAGAATGAGTGCTCTAATGCGCTCACATAGGCACTAGCCAATCCGCCCTCGAGGTCTTGGAGTAGCTCGGACAACATCCACTGAACAAGCCCGTCAGGCAGGGCAGATACGCGAGCCATATCTGCCACGAATCCACTTTTGAACGACTCCTCCCTCATATTCTGGTCCTGGAGCAAGCTTGTCCAGTCCTGTGTAGAGAGACTTGTATCGGGAAATGGCTTGGACAGGTGTGTCCTGGGGTCGGCATGCCTGAAGAAAGGATACTGAACATTCTTTTCCAGCAGATCGTTGCGTTCAATGGCTCGCACGACACGCTCTCTTGTCTCGTCATCACCGTCATCTGCCTGCAGATGCGCGGCAAACTCCTCAGCATTCATGTCAGACGTCTGCCTGAGCTCGTGTTCTTGACGCGCTGTCAAATCCATTTCCTGTCTGTATTCGTCCTTGTACTCTTGAATCTTTTGAATAGATTTGGCATCCCTGTTGTGAGAGGCGACCAGGGAAGCCATGCTGAACTTGTACTTCTTTCGAGCAGGTTGAGCCAAACTAGACTTTGAAATCGATAGCCTGTCGCGACGAGTGGAGCTCCTCAGCTCACGCGCAGAATTGGAAGGACGTTGTGGGGTCTCTGAAGATGTAGCAGGTGGGGTCATCTTCAGGCGCTTTCGTCGGATCAGTTCGTCGATATCATCCAGGGGGTCTGAATCAGCATCAATGCTGTCGGAATCCGAGTTTGTGACAGCCAGCATGCCGTCTCGAATAATGCGTTTACTAGAAGATTGCGAGCTGATTGGAAGGCTTGATAGAGATGAAGAAGACACGGCGGGATCCATGGTTGGCTGCTTTTTAGGGACAGTCGGCGGAGGTGAAGGAGGTCCAGGGCTAGACTCGGGCGACGTGAGAGGGCTCAGCTCTCGTGGGATGCGTGCAGGGCGTGCATGGTACACAGGTGGACTCGAAGGTATTGGCGTGGGAATGGGATCGTCTATCTTTGCCTCCTTAGAAGGCAAGACTTGAATCTTCCGGAGATTTGTAGAAGCAGATCGAGCGGGTGGCATAGAGAATCGAGCCTTTGCACTCTGTTGTTGTTGTTGTTGTTGTTGTTGCTGCTGCACCTTGGTGGCTACGGCAGGCGCGTTTTGGGGAACCGACGCGCTCCTTCCTTCTCCAGCAACTATGCGCTTGACTTTGGGCTGGGCGAATGGTTTGAAAAAGTCGGTTATGGTACGCTCGGGTTTGGAGGCCATCAGTTAAGGATATTGCCAGTCGGCCGCACCGGGCTCTGTCTGATATGATGATCGAATAAGAAAGTTGAGGCTACAGCTGAGAGCCGCGTCGCGACTGTCAAATTGAAATGTGACGCGTGCCGAACTGACACGCGGGCACAACACCGGTATAGAACGTCTGTCAAATGTCTGCAACGAATAGTTCTCAATGATTGTCGCACGTATGTATATCTCTAAAGAGCTATGTATAGAACTTTAGCTTGTCCAGCCAGAGCTCCAGGTAAATAGCTCCAAATGTCAGAACAAATCAGACATCAGTCGAGGTTACAAAGTTGGTCATCGGCCGGAGCTGCATAAACAAGCTTGAACGTTTTCTTCCAACAAGCCTTTCTGTTTCCGTAGATCAATCAACTCACTCGCAACGACAAAATCTTCTCGCCAACACATCAATCATCGAGCCAAAATAGCTTCATAGAGGACTCACGATCCTATGGACTATGGACGCAACCAATCGCAAGTCTGGCCGCAGAAGACAGCCTAGTAAGAAGTACACTGTCGACGCTTTTGAAGGGCTCGATATAGGCGATGGCATCCCTCTACCAGTTGAAACACCCGACGACGACGAAGACGATGACTTTCAAATGGATCCCAACGCATCTCCTGAACCACCGGATGACGACCTTTCAGTTGACGGTGCTGCTGAAGAAGATGAAGAGGAATATCAATCCCGCCACGACCTCGTTTCTGACGAAGAATCCATCGTAGGTGGCTCAGAGGTCGATGCTCCAACTATCACTCGTGGCTTCAAAAAGGTCAAATTCGACGAGATTGCAAAGATGAAGGGCGATCCTAGGTATAATCCTCGTGGACTGCTCGAGCCTGCTGCTCGTGGCTCAAAAGAGCTCCAAAGATTGTTCTTCTTCGGCCCGGCTAAGGACGACCAGATGCCCGCTCTCAAATCCCACTACAGATGGGGAGCTGAACTGACCATTCCGAGCCACGAAGCAAATGCTGGTGGCTTTGGTGGGTTCAAGACGAGCTACTACCATGGAGATGCAGCCTTGAAAGCTGAGTCGGAAGAGGGCTGGCTTTGGTATGAGAAGGAAGGCGGCAAGGAAAGTTTCAAATCGTATCAGCAGTCCACTCCTCTGTCTGCTCAGGAAGCTCGGGTCTACATATCGCCCGCTGCACTCGAGTCTTGTGAGTTCCTCATGGGCCCGTACAAACGCCAATCTCTTTTCAGTCTCAGACTACATGCAAGTCTGAACCTGAACGATCCCTGGGTACCACAGACATCTTCAAACGATACTCCAGCACCAGCTCAAGACGCAAAGGCGACAAGGAACGGATGGATGCTCAACTTAGGCGAGAAGATACAACATCTAGAATGGGCACCAAACCTTCAAGGTTCCAGGCAATTTCTAGCCGTCACAACTTCGCCCTTGATAGGATCCGATCCAGAAGAACAGAAATTCAGCGCACCCTATGCACCGGCCTTTGCTCCACGCCCACCATCAAAATCGTCCATACAAATTTGGGAATTCAGCGCCACCCCTGAAGGACGTATTGACACGACATGTGCTCCAATGCTTCGAAAAATTATCTGCTCCGAATGGGGAGATGTCAAGACGTTCAAATGGTGCTCCATGCCTCGGACACCTTCGCATGAACAACCAACGAACAAGCTGAGTTTAGGCCTGCTGGCTGGGATCTGGGCAGATGGTGCTCTGAGGGTACTTGACGTCTTCGTCCAAGCAAAGGACGTCGAAGATACAGAGTACGAGGTGATTGATTCCACGGCATTTACTGCTCAACCCCCTAACACAATATGCACATGCTTGGCCTGGCTAAGCTCGACAAGCATTATTGCTGGCTGTGCCAATGGATGTGTCGGCGTCTGGAATCTCCCATCATCGCTCCAGACTGCAGCATCAGGGAACCAGCGCAACGTGAACGCGGAGCCTGTCGTCTACACTCCAATCTCGCCGACATACATACTCAACGTGACGACATGCTATCCTTCACGACCTAACATCATGATCTCATCCTCCATGTCAGGCCATATCCAAATGACAGATCTGATGGAGATGACCTCCAAGGCAACTCTGACCCCCTCGGCGACAGTCAGAGCCAGTCGCTCCCGTGTTGGAAGGTCGGTCCTCGTGTGGCATGAGTTTGCCCAAGTCATCCTTACGGTCGATGACAACTTTACACTCATCGCCTTCCCAATTCGACGATTCTTCCGCCAAATCTCATTCACGCGCTACAAGAGCTCAGTGGCGTGTCTTGCTCACAGTCCGGTCCACCCGTTCGTGATGGCAGGATGCGTTGGCGGTGAAGCCATCAGTAACAACCCTCTACGTCGTGCCTATGAGAACAAAGTTCCCATCTGGAATCAGACTTGGTTCACGCATGAATGGAGACAACACAGCCCCGAAGATCAAACAAAATCTGGCGGTTCTGACGGTGACGAGATCATGGCATACGCATCAGACGAGCGTGAAGGTCAAGACACGAGCACGAAGAGCAGAGCAAATGCCCCGCCCCGAGAGATCAGTCGAGTGCTGGAAGGCTTCAAGTGTAAAGAAATCAAGTTGTTCAACACTGAAGACGCGTTCACTCACCGCGAGAATGGAGCCGTATACTCAACTGTATACGACCTGAAGACAACTATCAAATCGATGGCTTGGAACCCAAATCTGCATGTTGGTGGGTGGGTTGCTGCAGGCATAGCGAATGGTCTTATTAGAGTAGAGGATGTTGCATCGTAATGGTACTGCAAGGTAAAAGGCGTACTGGTTTTCTTCAAATATACCCCTGTATTCTAGCTTTCGCGTTTCTGATCCCTACATTTTCATCAAACAGCACTTGTCACTGTTCGAGGACTACCAGACCTCAATCCGGGAAGTGTCTGGCCCAGTTAAGACCATTGAAACCTCTGTGAAACTCAAAGGATGGTCGTAAATCTGCGGCTTGAAAGGACTTTCTTGCTGCACTTTTACTAAAACACTGAGTCTGCAAAGAGATATGGCCACAAGACAGGCTACCTCTCACCTCGTCACGTCGCCCGGCGTCGTTGAGCAGGATTTGCAGTTTGAGCTGTGCACTTCATCCGGTTAGCTTGGCTCTTGTACATCACGTGTGGCTTGTATCACTAGCCGGATCGAGCGATGCATCTCGAGAGCAAAGACGAGCTGAATCGAGGCTTTATACATTAAAATCGATTCTGTCTCTGTTTCTCGTCGCGGCCCTGGTTTCTCAATCGGCGACCTGAATTTGTATATAACCATCATATGACTTGCTACAGATGCAACATATGGTGCTCTCGCTCTGGATTGATCGAGTCTGTCGAATTGCTTTGTTCGGTAGATGATCTTTGGTCTTTTGGCACTTGGCCCTCAATCTTTCTGGCACTCGTTGACCCAATATGATGAGTGCCTGGACTAAGCCCTTGTGTTCGTTCGACGGGTGGTAATGAGTATCATTTCCAACTTTCGATACAACGAGACAAAGCAATTGGCGTATAAAAGTCTAGTCATATGTACGAGATCAGCTTATTGAGGTTCATTCTCGTCTGGATGACGGGCCAGCCGCTTGCTGAAGATGGGACAGGCTACTTTTGGATGCGCGTCGATCCAATCAGCCTGACCTTAGATGTAGGGCTGATTTGCGGAAGTGTCGATAGCAGACATACTGATTGAGGGAAATAGAAGGCCGGGAACCTATATCAATCCGGTGGGGACGACAGACAGGTGCTCAAGGCGTGAACGCTACAGTCAGCAGGCGTGCGTCAGATATGGGATCGCTGAGATCGGACCGCATCAAAAGAGTCTTAAGTTAGTAACTTCGAGGACCAAAGGTCTAGGCATGGGAACAACAAGACACCCAGCGTGCTAGAGCTGGTCAATGTCGAGCACAATTGTGTACGGTGTCACTGGTACGCAACCCTCTCCTTGCGATATGAGACCTTGAGGAATCGCAAGTCCTTTGTTCAGACAGCCGTCATGTGTTGAAGGTGATGCTAGAGATTGTACTGCCGGTATGGTCAAGCTCTTGGGTCGAAACTAAGACCACAATTTAATCTGCCATGGCGTGCGTAAATGCTGCAATTTTGAGCTCCACGCGGAATTGTCAAGTGGGACGCAGCATTGCTCATGTTGTGCCTGAGGCATCGGAATATGGTAGACGCAAATGCGCTGCCCGAAGCTTAATCAGAGTGGTCGTCTGTATTTCAGATACGCTGCGAGCTTGTATACTCAGGACGCTTGACAATCCTACGCAAATGTGGCTTCTCAGTCGGCTGTTCCTTGTCTTGCGGCCATCTTCCTGGACAACATCTTAGGCCAAATCGTGTTGGTGTCGATAATAAGGACCGGATTGGGACTCAGACTACTTGAGAACAAGCGTCATAACCAGCAAGAAGCACTTTACAATCTTCATGCAAAGGTCAGGAGCTCGCTAGCAAAATTGGTTCGGGGCGCGCGCGCTCACGAAGTGAGATCGAGGCAACACAAGGGGAGAAAGCCTGTTTGTTTAGCCGCCGATCAGCCGTCACTGTTGACCATGACGCAAGCATGTTTGCTGGCTTGCTGCTCATGCGCTTACCGTTCACTCTTTCTCTTCTATCACGAACACTTTCTGCCGCAAAAACCTCCCTCTATCACGAACATCACGAACACTCTCCGTCACGAACGCTTCAAACACCACCAGCCTAGACGCCAAACAGCCAACATGATTTCGCAAATCCTTTTGATCATCATCACCATCTTCCTGCCTCCCGTTGGTGTCTTTATGATCGCAGGCTGCGGTGCAGATTTGCTCATCAACATTGCTCTGACCGTCCTTGGTTACTTCCCCGGCCATATTCACGCCTTCTACCTCGAATACGGTACGTAAAGCAAAGATACAAATAACACGAACCAGAACCCATTAGATGGGGTTTGGACTGCTATTTGTCCCATACTCAACCAAAAGAAACATGCTAATTTTCAACTCAAGTCTACTACCACAGACAAGAGCAGGCCAACTCGGGCCTCTACGACAACACCGCAGCGCCTGGCGTGTACAGCGACAACGTTCAAACTGGTGGCCATGGCTACGGCACCATGCCTCCTCCCGCAACTGGCCGTCAGGTAAACTAGGGGATTTTCAGCGCAGAATACTAGCGAAGAACGAAGTCATGTCCACAGAGAGGCGGTATTTGGGTGACTCAATGTATACACCTCTAGTATCGAAAAGAACTTTGCATTCCGATATTCTACAATTTTGCCATGTGATAGTGCTCAGAGAGAGACTTTGGACGAGAACGGTCAGCATGCAGAGGTTGTCTTGATCGTCCTGTATTGGTGCTATACAGAAATCTGATCTAATGAATTACCAAGACTCAAAATGAGAGACTTGTAAGAGGTGTAGGTCGACTTATGAGCGCAATCGGGGCACAAGCATTGGCTGCTCATAACGCCAAATCTGCAATTCTAGTCGATTACCCTGGGTGCAACACAGAGACAGTCAGTTCCACCGAATTGCACACAAACATACATATCCAGCATCAGAAGGGTCTCGCCCATCATACCAAATGTCCAAAGTCAAGATGGTAGCTGTCTAATAAGAGTTCGACTAAGTGTGTATTTCGAGTCAGGGTCACCACACCGACAAGGTGATATGAATGATGTGAAAGATTCGAGATTGTAGATTTTTGATTCATGAACTTGACAGGCTCTACCCTAAACGCCATATTATGATTTTCCCCATCCGCCGGATTGTTCGTGAAGATCTATTGTTGCTTGGCCTGCTCGGCAGCGTTGCGGTCGTGCTCGTCAATGTCCCTGTCGAGAGCGGTTAGCTGGGCGATGGGAGAGAAAAACAAGAGCAAGAGACGTACTGAGCTTCCCAAGGATAGCAGATCCAGTAGTCGGGAAGGGTGACGGCAGCAACGTAGTGGTCAGTCTTGACCATGTCCTCGGGGAGGGTGCCCCTCTTGGTCTTGTCCTTGTTGTGCAGGACGAAGATGGAAAAGGTCGTCTTCTCTGCGGTGCGGCCGAGCTTCTCGGTAGCAATGTCGACGTCCTTTTGCAGCTCGCGCACGGCGTACTCGAGGGTTGTGCGCGTGTCGTCGACCTCGTCAACGATGAGGATGTTCTTGCCGATCAGGTTGGCCATCTCGAGCGAGGACAGGTCCAGCCATTGTGTGCGGGTGACCTTTGTGCCGGGGACCTCCTCGGGCGTCTCTGTGCCTAGCGTCTCGTACAGGGAGAGACCGATGGCCTGGATGGGGATGTTGGGGCTGCCGGGCTTCTTGAGGAACGAACGCAGGATACGGGCGGGCACGTAACCGCCGCCACCGATGGCGATGATGAGGTTGGGCTTGCAGTCGTTCAGGATGCGCTCAGCCGAGTTCTGGCAGAGCTTGTGTACCTGGCTGCCTGTCAGTGAAGCGTCCAGCTCGGTCGGCGTGACTCGAGCGCTCATACATCGTTGTACGTGACATAGACTTTTTGCACCATTTTGGCCGTGGGCTGCGCGAATGCGATCAGGATGTGCAAGGAAAGGTAGGAATAATATGCGACCACCGACGGAGTACGAGGATGCGTCGGTTGCTCCAACAATAATTTTTATTTTTCGGCGCCCAAGCAAGAGTCGAGTGCTGTTCGCCGAGGCCAGACCCGCAAAGCAAACTTCAGGCCCTCGGCGGCCGGGCCCGAACGCAACCCGCAAACTGACTCGGTCCTATTTTCTGCACATGCCTCTCTCGTTTAGCCTCATTCTACTCATTCGTATACACTGAATAGGTCATGTTCAATTTCTATATCCACCTTCTGGCACGCTATGCATCAACTGCTGGATTGCTCCAAGTTGCCACTCTATCCTAGTCTCTTGCGCTTCCTGTCTTCGGGCCCGTCTTCTCCATCCCGCTCATGATTCGACTCTGCTGTAGGGTTGAGCAGCGAGTGCACGTTGCTAGCCATGCTGCTTCGACGAGTTGCTGGTGCCGACGCCTCGACGCCCTTGAACGAGAACTTCGGCCCAGGAAGCTGCCACCCTGCCTCGCTACTGTTATTGGCATACGATGGAGGTCCCGAATCAGGCGGTGTCGTCTGTCGAGAGCCGAGCCTCGATGTCGCCCGTGGCAGTTCGTACTGCGCCAGCGTATCTCTAATTTGCTGTCCTTCGTTGTTACCTTGGCGGAAGGGAGATGTAGGCCATTGTGCAGAGTTTTGTCCTCCTGTGGTAAAAGGTGAACCTCCGTGTGGTGGTGGTGGAGGAGGAGGAATCGCATGAGGCGGTCCGTTCCATCCTTGTAGTCTAATGTCGGCAGAAGTATGACGCCGGGAGAGGTTCATAGGAGGTGATGCCGGGCGATGTTGCAAGGCCGCCTGAGCTGGGGGCGCCGGTGCTGGCGGAGGTGGGAGCGTTGTGTAACTTGGCGGCGGCGGAGGTGGAGGCGCAGGTTGTCTGGACGAAGGCGATGGTGGGCCAGAGGGGCCACTGAGGGAACCAAATCTATGAGGTGATGCTGTCATGTGCGGAGGCATGGGTGTCCTGAAGGAAGAAGCGCGAGAAGTCGGTTGCAAAGAAGGTCTGCGTGAGGCATCCATGGCTTGCTGACGGGGCGACACAGGACCGCCATGGTCGTATGAAGGTGCAGTCATATACGGAGGGCGACTTGGCTGCAAATTCTCGTGCGGCACTTCGTGTGATCTCAGCATGTCCGCATTTCTATTAATATCGGCGCGCAATGCCGATACGTCTCTGTGCAAAGGGTTTTCTGGATCAGGAGCCATTCCAAGTAAATGAGAGGACAACTCTCCGCTCCACTAGCTTCATGTCAGTCATTGATACAGATACTGCTTGCACGAAACTCACATAATGACATCTTGCCAATCCCTCGGACAAGATCTGGCATTTGGCGCTGAGATTGGCGTATGCATCTTCTGACCTTGCCAATCTTGCGTATACGTCCTGGAGGTTGAACTCTAGCATGCTTAGTCGTGCCTCGACGGGATCCGGCATTGGGGCCTCCATGGGTGCGCCTGGCGGAGGTGGAGGTGGTGGCTGGAGCGTCATCTTTGGTGTCGCATTCGAGAAGGAGTCACGATGGATCAGAGTGTGCCGGGAAGCACGGCGTTTGATGTCTCTCAATCCGTTCAGGTCGCCTCTTCTAAAATTGTTGGCGCCATGTTTGAATTCCCACAGAGGTGAGTCGGGAGATCCTGTATGAAAAACATCGCTGACTGTTGATTCGGGCATCAGCTTGTGCTAGTCAATCCGAACCGGAGTCATTACCTTTGTGAAAGCCGTACATGTTCAATTGACGGACGAAAGATGAGATGTTTGTGTGCTTAAAGTATGATCTAATCGACAGTGTTAGTTTGGTGTCAAGCTTGATCTTGGACGAAGACATCGCTTACGCTAGGACTTTGGAGAATTCAGTTGAAGGTGACATGACAAAGCTCTCGTTGGTGCTGGACCACGAGATCAAATGTTGTATACTCTGGTCTTCGAGCATGCTGCACGTGGGTTAGCCATCGTAGGCCTAGATGAGCGAGACTGAGCACTACCTGTATAGTTTGTGAATGAAGGCTGCACTGATAGCTTTGGGCTGCTGTGCCGCTGCTGCAGCACCCACTGCATGTTGACCAATGCCTCCGTTCCGCAAGTTGGACTGGTTGTCTTGATCGATAGCGTTCCCAGACTGCATGTTCTGTTTGTCGCCCCTGGGACTGGTATTCTGAGAATCCCGGGCCGCGTTGTCGGAACTTGTATCCATTGGGTCAGGAGAAGCGTCGGAATCGGGAGCACTGGTTGTGAGGACAGGAATCGGCCGGGCTGGGGACTGAGTCGAGTAACTGGAGCTGAAGTGGATATGGCGAGCCGGCTGCTCAACAGTCGTCATGTCAAGATGCGCGGCAGCAGGGAGCTGTTGGCTTGTGGCGCGCAACTCGTGTGGCCGGTCGCAATTGGCTCAGCGTCAAGGGGTAGTATATGCGTCGGTCCAGGATCGGGCGTGACTCCTGATCTTGTCCGTCTCTTTGATGCAGCGATGGGAAGCGGCGGCGGGAATCGAGCGTGTCGGGTGTTGCGACGATTCAGGCGGTGCAGGGAGGACTGAGGTGATGAGAGACCAAGGACTGAGAAGATGGAAACGTCGAAACGTTTTCCGACGGTTCCTCGGCGAGCCGAATTCTGTTCTAGAACAATGGTCGAAGTCGAGAGGGAGGGCGTGGGGTTCAGATGGTGCAAGACGGTACTTGGTCTCTAGGCCGGATTTGTCTCACGATATTGTAGATCAATGCGAAGGTCAAAGGTTCGATGGCGGCAAATGCAAAAGCTTCCTTTAGGTTACGCGTCCGAGTACGGGCTCGAGGTACTCCGAGTCTCCTGCCTGTATCCGGATGACGACCAAGAGAGCGGATGCGCACCTGCCAGCGGGATGCGATGTACTGAGCGATCGCGTCGGCTAAACTGCTAGACCAACCTCGGCAGGAGAAGGGGTGGAAAAAGAGGGAAGA
This sequence comes from Aureobasidium sp. EXF-10728, assembly GCA_023848605.1. Lineage (NCBI taxonomy): Eukaryota > Fungi > Ascomycota > Dothideomycetes > Dothideales > Saccotheciaceae > Aureobasidium > Aureobasidium sp. EXF-10728. Next base: position 14,954 of record SWBG01000090.1, read on the forward strand.
GAAGAGAGAAGGAGGAACAGAAGGAAGGAAAAACCGCAAACCTGAAGACACCAAAGCGATGAATGGTTAGCTGCTATTCAAAAGCTCGTCTCGGGTCCGTCCCCCCCCTGTGGCTTCCCGCCGCAGCCTCCAGCATGGTTAAAACCTGTGCACGATCCACCTGCAGATCGTGGAAATAATAGTCCCACCGTCTTGAACGGAGCCACGAAGCCCAACACGCCCGCCGACGGGTACGCCCTTCCTCCCGTCAGATGCCCTCAATCACCACAGCTTTGAATGTGCCCGTTCAGCTGGTAAGCTTCTTGCGCACACCAACTGGCTTCCTTGAACGAACTACGGCGCATGAAACAACCCGAGTCATTCCCCAGACAAATCCTATAGCTCACGAATTGCGCAGTGGGGTAATGCTTCTCGGCGTAATACGGGAAGCGCGACCTGATATAATCCAGGAGAACTACGATTCAACGCATCGGCTTTTGGACACCCGGTTGATCGAGACCCCTACAGTTGAAAGTTGCCGACAGCAGAAGAAACGTGTGCTGTGAGGTATCGCCGCCGCCGAGTATCCTTCTTCGCTGCCTTCGATCTCATCTCTCGGAAGAATCTCAGAAACTCGTCAACAAAATTAGACGACAAATAGGCCCATCCGGTCGCTCAGTCGCTTTGACTGGCTTGGTGCATGCTAGATGAAAGGCACAAGTCTAAATTGATAATGATTTCGTGTCGACACATCTGTTTACGCTGATCGAAGTGTTTATTTTGCTAGCCGGGCCATAATCCTAGGAAGCGAGAAATGTCTCGTTCTCATCAAATTCTGAACCGAGCGACTTGTTAGACTTGTTTGACCCACTGACGCCTTACCCTCCTTTCAATGCACCCCTTCCCAAGTCTTGTTACATGCTGCAATCGTGTATTCCTTGAGGCCCCTGTTCGTTGTAATCCGTCCTCGTCATGTATCCCTTGCTCAATCCTTGATCCACCATGAATAGCACCTTTGCAGCCACCTGGGCCCCGAGGAATACTGCTTCTTCGTAGCCTGCGTCCTTCCACTCGGGGAAGTACTCTGGCATCTTGGCGAGTTTTACGCTTGTAGGTGATTGCGCGTGTGAGGTGTGCAAGCTGTGAGGCATGTGTGCCCCTGGCATGCCACCGTTCATGGGGTTTAGCTGGGGATTTTGCGCCGTAGTCGCAGCATACAAGAGAGGATTGACACCAGAGCTCAAGTGTGGGGGTATCGATGGCTGAGGTGTGTTGGCACCAGTCGCCATTGGCGTCGAAAGGTTTGAAGGGAGTTCTGATGTGAAGATGGTGGCCGAAGATGGTGAAATCAGATACTTGGTCTGCAGTGTGTTCAAGAGAGCTTCCTTGAAACCGCGGACCTTTGATCCATTACCGACAATGATCAGGGAATCCCACAGCTCACTTCTCTTGCCTACCTCCTCCACAGAGGAAACAGTGCGATAGATGACATCGGCCAATCTATCAAGCACACCGCCACTAGCAGCTTGGAATCGTTCAACACCGACCTCGGCTTCTCGACGGATTGCTCCACCATGTGAACGTTGCTCATCCTGGGTACCATCAGTCGCGGGACGATCTGCGTCACCCGCCTCAGCGTCGTTCTTCTTTGCAGGACCAACGTCGACAGCAGCTTGCATGTCTGCGATCTGCTTGTCACTGTAGTTTTGTTGCTTCATGGCATCACGCAAATTGTGATCCTCATAGATGAAGGTATTCTTGACTCTTTTTGAGTTGGGAAGCCTAGCAGGCTTTGCGCCAGCCGGGCCAGCTTCAGCGCCTTTTTTCTTTGCGGCCAGGCGTTCAGCTTTCTCCTTCTCTTTGCGTTCCAGGAATTCACTCATGTTTCCGCCTGTGACGATGCTGGCTATGTCAAGCACACCCTCGTTGTCTTCGCCGTCTTTCTGTTCGCTGCCGACCTGTGTTCCGGGACCTGGACCTAGAGGAGTCTCACCAAGAGCGGCGGTAGTCGTTCGCTGATCAGGACCTGAGCCTTCTGCACCAGTACTGGCAGCAGCAGCAGGGTTAGAGGGCTGATCTGAAAGAGCTGCAGCATTTTCGGTAGGTAGGTCGCCATCGAGAATCTCGCAGATTGGGCTGTGCTTCAACTGCTCGCAGACCTCTTTGGAGAAGCCTCTCGAAGACAGAAGCTGGAAAAGACGCTCAGTCAGGGCTTCTCCACCGCAGTCAGGTACGCTCAAGGCGCGGCCCGTGTCGTGGACCAGATAATCGTAGATGGCAGTAACATCGGCCTTGTCGTAGCCTACATCAACAATGGTGGCGGTGGGGACACCATAGGCGTACAGTGTGGCTGAAGCAGCATCCATCAAACCAAAGGCGGGAGGCTTCAGTTTTTCGAAGATGAATTGAGCAATCTTCTCGTGTTCCTTGGGAGTCCATATCGGCTGGGCAACGAGAAGGATGGCGGTATGAAAAGGTGGGTTGATGTTGCGATAAACATTGTCGATCAAGGCGAAGAAGCAGTCCCAGTCGACAATTCGGCCTTGTTGGATGGGCCAGACGGCGCCCTGCTCGGACAGGACATCCTCCTCGTACTCGGGATCACTGTCGCCATCGACAGGAGCGGCGTCTTTCCGGCGGACCTTGTTGGGTTCAAACTCGCCAGGCTTTTCGGCAGGAAACATGCATGAGCGCACTCGGAAACGCGCCGGGGTCAGCGATTCGGGCAGGCCGAGCTGCGCAAGAGTTGTTCGCGAGCCGGGCGCGATGATCTGGCAGGCGCACGAGAGTGAGTGGACGGATTGGTGCTAGACGGATTTGAAGGGTACTTACCAGAATCTGCTCATCTTTGAAAGGCGCCATTGATGCGGTCGGCGGGTGGTTTCGACTTTGGGAAGCTGCCCGACTTGGACGTGTTTGGTCGTCGCGTTCGAGAGACGGAGAAACGTCCGTGCGCGTGCTTGCCTCTTTAACCCCGATATGTCCACTTGGACCCTCTTGCATGACCTCGTCGTCATAAGCTATCTCAGCAAGCCATGCATTACAGCCTCTTCTGCTGCTCTTCCCCGCTGTCTTCGTTTACCGTGACGTCCTCCGATTGTTGCAGCTATCACCATGTCAGACATCGATCTCCAGGAGGTGCACGACTACTTGGTCGACGTCGCCAAGCAAGCAGGCAAAGTCATAACTGCTGCGCGTCCATCGCCGACGGCGGCCGGTGAGAAGAAGAATTCAGTCGATCTGGTTACAGAGACTGATCAGGCCACTGAACGTCTCATCACTCGCCTGATTCACGAAAGATACCCCGATTTCGAGTGCGCTTCACCAATCTTGTTTTGACTCGATGTATACGAGTAGTCTCTTACATTTCCCTTCTAGATTCATGGGAGAGGAAACATACAAACCAGGCGACATCCTGACGGATCGCCCAACCCTGATATGCGACCCCGTCGATGGAACCACCAATCTAGTGCACACGTATCCATATGTCAGCATCTCCTTGGGACTCGCCATTGACCGAAAGCCCGTCGTTGGCGTCGTCTACAACCCCTTTACTCAAACCTTGTTCTCTGCCGTCAAGGCCAAGGGTTCCTTCCTGTCTGATCCCTTCCATGATCACGTACAACTGCCCCTGAAAGAGCCAGAGGCTCTTGCTCTTGACAAAGCTCTCGTAGCTGTGGAATGGGGCAGCGATCGAGCAGGCCACGACTACGACGTCAAAGTCAAAACTTTCCGCAACCTCTGCGCCAGTCCGGAAGATGGCGGTGCTATGGTCCATGGCATACGCTCGTTTGGTTCGGCTGCTCTGAACCTGTGTGGCGTCGCTGCCGGTCATCTAGATGCATACTGGGAAGCAGGTTGCTGGGCTTGGGACGTGTGTGCTGGCTGGGTGATTCTAGAAGAAGCCGGCGGTAAGGTTGTTGATGCAAACAAGGGTAACTGGCAACCAAGAGTCGACGAAAGACGATATCTGGCAGTGAGAAAAGGCGAGGGCCAAAATGCTTTCATCGAAGACCTCTGGAGTCATGTTGCTGGAGACCTGAAAGTGGGTATTTGAGCTGCTTCCTGTCCTCAATTCATGACACGAAAATATGAGCTGAAATAAGACGTTCACGTCTTCATGATTGAGACCATTTTAAGAGTAATGGTGCTTTTTCGCAGCTACAATACGATAGTCTCCCACAAGCTGCGGACCGTGATGCTCAAACACTCATATGGGAATCTTATGTGCCACACTTCTCCAATAATCGCACCGCTGGCTTAGTTGCGGAAACGGTACATCAGAAAACCCATCCTGTGAGACCAAAAACTGCTTTTTTGTCTGCAAATCTGGCACACCAGCCACAGTCTCGTTGGTCAATTTGTGAGCGTTCGGATCGCCTGTTTCATAGAAAGAAGCGAATGCTCCAGTAAAACCTTGGTATGTGAAAGCATCAGTCTGCTGAATAGAGTTGACTTGGTTCCACTGTGGTCTTTGTTCAGCAATCATCTTTAACATATAGTGTCAACTCACGAAAATTGTGTCTGATGCATGCTTTGCAGGCGAAATAGTATACTCTCCAAGGTATGATTTCTTACGAGCAGCGCTCGCCATCCAATACGCAGGACAAGCCAAAACAGTATCTCGGAAGATTAGACCTGCTCGAACATAGGAAGTGTTGTAGCTAGGAAGTCCTTCTGCTGATCCCTGCGCTGGATACAAGGCCAGAACTCGTAGTCGATCACGATCCGACAAGCCTGGTAGATACCCCTTCAGCCACACAGTAAGAGACGTGACTGACGAATTGAATGGTGGCGAGCCAGAGCTCATTGTGTGCTGAAAGCCTGGAGGGATAAAGTTCTCGCCTTCATGCAGATTGTACATGCCAAATCCATAATCGATGTTGGCTTGATCATTTGCCGTGGCGGAAGACAGTGGTTGAGTCAGGAATGTCCCGTCAATAACAGGTGACCACGCATAAGATGAGGTGTTGTAGGTATGAGATCCGGAGATGGCCAATGAAGCATTTCGAATAGTCTGCACGTCTGCCGTTTTTAGACACTGTAGTGAATCGGGTCCAGAGCAGCCAGCAAGTTCAGCAAGAGAATCATAAAGTGCCTGGGCTTGGGGCGCATTGTATTTGTACGTCTTGGGCCAGAACGGAGAGGAGGCCAAGGCCTTGGAGAACAAGGATGGGCTAGTCCTTCCACTCTGCGCTATAACCTGAGCTACCACGCTGCCACCTCCAGCTGATTGTCCTGAGATTGACACGTTCTTGGGGTCTCCTCCAAAGCTTGAGATGTATTTGTTAGTCCATTCCAGGGCAGCGTGCTGGTCTAAGAGTCCTGGATTGAGGTCAGAGAATGGATCTGCGGCGATCTCTTTACCTGGGAGGAGACCAAAGGCGTTGACTCTATAGTTGGTGTAGACAAAGACGAAATCGTTGGAACTAGACACGTTGAGCACTGGATAGCCTGGAGAAGAGTTAGCACATACTATACGATACATCCCTCTCGGCCTCAAACCATACACCCTTTGTAGTTCTAGTTATTCTCATCTCTTTTGTAACGTACCTGATGGTGGAATAGAGAAGTAGGCACTGCCTTGAATAAAGCCTCCACCATAAAAGACCACAACCACAGGACGAAGCCTGTGTCCTTTAGTCCAAGGTCTTGAGTATAGTCCAAGATACAAGCAGTCTTCAGATCCGTTGACTGTTCGTTGAGGGCACATATCAAAGGGTTGTGTCGAATTGTATGTGCCATTGGTGATGGGGATGGGTGGTTGCGGTCCTCTGAAACGATTTTGTCCAACAGGAGGAGCGGCGAACGGTATCTTCTGCCAGTAGCTCAAGTTATACCTTGCCGAATATGATCCTTGAAAAGTCCCATAGTCTAGCTCGGCCTCCAAAGTGGGTGCACAAGTGCAAGATGCAATTAAGAACAGCAGGAAATAGAGGTAGGCCTCTGATCGTAGTGCCATAGTGTCCTGTCAGTCCCACAGGAAGGAAAGGTCGCTGAAGTTCAGGCTTGAAACGAAGCATTGCCAGATATACTTGCAGGTGTTCGGTCTTCGGGAAAATTACTGTAGCAGCCCCTCTTTTCAAGTTGTACTCTCTCTTGTCAGATGAGATCTGTGACTCCCACCTTCCTACAATGACATGGGAAAAAGCGTGTCGACTGTCTTCAGGAGCATAAGGGTAGCCAAAGAAAGCCGATCAGACGCCGGTTCTCAGTGGACGAATCACTATGTCGGATAGCACAGCGCATCCTCATAGCAGAAGCACACTACATGCTTTGGCTCACAGGAGGGCTGTACCTGGTGATGTGCGATCTACAGAAAGATGGGGTAAGATGGGGCAAGATGGAGCAAGGCTCGGCTGAATTGGAGCCGAAACAGGGCTGAGCTCTCACGACTGGTGGAATTTACGATCATTAGCTAGAACAAGCTCCGTTCATAGATGTGATCAGCACGATCGTAGGTCATTTGAAGTGTTTGTCATTGAGACGTAAGTCGTCGTTGCTATGTCTGCCGGGCCTATGTTGGCGTGACAAGATTTTGTCCCCTACCGAGCTCTATACCATTTCTACGAAAGCTTCACCCTTTTGGCTCCCTCAGCTTGAGAGTACTACTCTTTAAGCACTAATCTGACGTAGGGTATCTCAACGTCTTCTTCCGTAGTGTCCTCTGCAGTGATCTCGAAGATGACATTCTTCTGGTGCTCGGGAATAGGCTTCTTGCTGATGGTCTCAACAAGTTCGCTCAGCCTGAAAACAACGTGTTAGCAATAAAGACAACGACATGACAGTAGATAGTAGACTTACTTGAGGGGCAGCCTGTCCTTGTTCTTGGCAGCAGGGTAGAAGCTAGCATACAGCAAGCTGACTCCAGAACTGATCATGGTAATTTCCAGACCCTTGTCGGCAAAGTTCTTCAAGAATTGTTCCAAAGTAACATCGTCGGTGTCGAAGCGATCCCAGAGCTTGTCAATAACAACCTCACCGTTCTTGCCTTGGTATTTACCCTTAGGCGAGGCGATGGGCTCCGAGAAGCCGAAGAATGGCAAAGCCAAGTTGATGAAGCCGTTCTTGTACTGCTCGATATCGTCCTTGCCGTCGATGATCTTGAAAAGCTCAAGAACTACGAGACCAGTCACCAAGGCGGTAGTGGTTGCGATGGCAGGAATAATCTTGCCCGCGATGAACTTGGTCTTGTGGCGATCGGCGTTCACAATCTTGTAGTTCTCAGCACGCAAGTTGCTGGCAGCCGTGATGAAGTCAATGTGGAAGTTCGAGTCATCATCCTTCTCAAACTCAACAGGAGTCAACTTAAACGCGCCCAGAGTCTTCGGCGAAGGCAACGACTTGGCAATCTTGTCGAGCTCGTCGTTGTCATCCATTGATGCCGAAGGTCCGTTAGGGTCGGGCTCGTTCTCGTTGGCCTGGATCTTGACACCGGGGTCAGGTTTGAAGTCCTCGATGATCATGTCATCGACGAGCTGGTCAATCTCAGCCTTGTCCTTGACACCCTTCTGGGGGATGCCATAGTTGAATGCGTGAAGGTTGGCAGCGGAAAGGATGAAGGTGAAGTGAGTGTCGTTGGTGGGGTCATACTTCAACGGGTCGGGGGCACGCTTGGGTCCCGACCAGAAAGGCTGACCACTTGATGTCTTTGCATCCTTGGGGAAGTTGTACAAAAGCTGCTGAATAGCGTTGTTGTACTGCTTCTCGAATTGGGATCTGGCCCACTTGACACAGTCCTCGTAAGTCTCAGGCTTGTCAGTGACCAGGAACTCCTTCAAGGTCTCGAGAGTCTGTTTTTCGTTGCCAGACTGCTTGAGCGCAGCACCGAGGTAATCAGGCTGGGTAATGTATGCGTTGACAATCTCGGCGGGTCCAGCGAAGTATGTGTGGAAGAGATCCTTGGCCCAAGCAATGGTGTGCTCAATGCGGTTGGGGAAACTGCGCAGAGTACACATGGGGAAAGATTGCTCAGGAGGATCCTGCGAGCTGGAGTAGGATTCGGTAATTCTAGGGAGGACGACCTGCGTGTTGCCCTTGGTACCAAGAGTGCCGCTGTCCAAGAGAGGCTTTTGGAAGAAGACGCATCTGCGGTCAACGTAGGTACGAGCATCGACGTTGTCGAGGGCGTTGGTCACACCATCGAGACCGTTCCAGAAGTCCTCATTGAACAAGTGCTCAGTATCCTGGCCAACACGGTCCTTCATGGACTCAATCTTGCCCTGAAGGTCGGGGTTCATGGCCTGAACAGCCCTAGTAGCAGACTCACTCTTGAGTTGGCCAACATCCTTTGATCTGAAGAGGAACTGTCTGTTCAAGTTGCTGCGCTCAATCTGATCCATATCGGTAACGGTGATCTTTCCCTTGGGGCCAGTTGCAAGACCGATCATAGCCCAGTTTTTTAGCATCTCGCAGCCAATGGCTCCAGCACCGACCAAGAATTGTTGGTTGTTGGCAAGCTTTTCTTGAAACTCCTTACCAAAAACGGCGATCTGACCATCATAACGAGTACCAGTAGGCTTGCAAAGCTCTTCGGAACGCTTGACTGAGGTGGGAACGGCCTCCAGGGCATCAAAGTAGAGCCACTGGACGATGGGATGGAATTTTCCAGAGACAGATTTGAGGACTTCTTGAGCAGCGAGACCACCGAAGAAAGCAGCCATAGGACTGAGGTCGCCCTGAGCCTGGTATGACAATTCGCGGATGACCTTCTCGTCAAGATCAACCTTCTCGTCGCCTGAGCCTGCCATCTCTTGTGCGAGCTTGAGGAGCTCGGCAGCATCCTGTTCGTTGTGAGGCTTAGGGAAGCGGCCGTGCTTGTCGTTGAAAGCATGGAGAGCCTGGAAACCAATGTGGAGTTGGGCAGGACGATCGAACTTGGCAAAGTCGGACATCATCAACTCGGGTTTCTTCAACTGCTGGCTTAGAGGTTCAAAGTCGAGGAACTTGGGCATCTTGACCTGAGTGTAAAGACCTCCTCGCTTGTAGTCACCGAGGCCAGAAACATCCCCGATAGAGAAGGTGTAGGGCCCCTTCACAGTAATCTTGCGAGGAGCGGAGTCGTTGAGGGCGTCCATACCCTCAACCTCAGTGAAGGTAACAAAGTCGCCATCCTCCAGACCGTGTCTTGTCTCGTCGAGAGCCGAGACGATGCCGTCCGAGTCGATGTCTGCGATAATGCCGCTGACTGGGTTCTCGCCGTTGTAGTCGCCAATTGTGAAGTTTTTGCCAAAGTCGGTGAAGATGGTACCGAACAGACCGAAGGTATCGGCAATGACGAGGTAGATGCCATTCTTGTGGCAGTAGTCTGAGATGAGCAGCTGGTCCTTCAGGGGGGTATCGGTGAGGACAATGCATTGGAAGTCTTTGAGCTGGCTGAGGTCGTCGGTAATAGAGGTCGACTTGAGAAGGTTCACAGGAGTGTAAGGGTTGAGTTCGGAAACGCGAGGGACGGTGACTTGGGCGCGCGGCTTGCCGACGTCTTGGGGGTGGAGGAAGAACTGTGACGACAGGTCTTGGATCTGAGCAGGCTTGGGGTCGTACAGGGTCAAGCTCTTGACACCTGCGAGGGCAATGTTCTTTGCAATCTCAACACCAAGACCGCGCAGACCGACGACCAGGATGTTGGAGGAGCCCATGCGCTTCATGGCCTCATGGCCCAGGACGTAGAGCTGTCTGCTGTATAGCGATTCGTCGATTTCTCCGTTTGCCTCCTTCAGCTGCTCGACTGCAGCGGCGGGGCTGTCGACATCCATCTTGATGTCCTGGATCTGTGTCAGCATGCAAACTCTCGCACAGCAGCTGTGTAGTTGTTGTCGCTCACAGTCATAGCTTTCTTGGACGGAGTGGCCTCGGCCTCGCCGGACAAGCGCCTTTTGCCCAGTTTGACTGTGGACGAAGAAATCTTGGAGGCGGAACTAGCGTTCGGATGGGGAAGTGCGCGTAATAGAAAGGACAGTCGACGGGCGGAGATCGATGATGAGAGGAGATGGAGAGCGATAGGCGGGCGGGATGTACAGGTAGAGGCGAGAGTTTGTTTGTCCGCTGTCTCGGTTGGCTGCGTGCCAAGTCCAGACGTCACATGCAATCATGCCCCGCCATTTGGAGCTCTCTCCTCGTTGCAGTCTGCCATCGAACTTCATCGAATTCACCCGCGTGGTTAGCCAAGACATGGTCATCACAAAAACATGGACTGACACAAAACAGAGTAGAAACATGTAAATTCTTTGGAATCGCGCGGTAGCAGAAAAGTCCCGCCGGGTATAGTGTCAATAAAAACAGAAAACAAGAACCGCTCAAAGAACAACAGCATCCGCCCGTCATCCCTGAACAGCTTAGAAACAGTTCAACACTCCTTTCTTCTTCTTCTGTCCGGCATTCAGTTCTCGCATACGTTCTTCGAGCGCCTGTCTCGCGCGCTCCGCACGATGTCTCATCTCCCTCTCTTCCTCTACCTGCTGCATACTCGCCCGTGAGTTTGTGCGCTCCTTGCGTAGACCCACGAGTTCATCCTCCAAGTTCGAGCACTTCTTTCGCCACGCCTCGACATCTTGCCGCGTCTTGTTTTGCGATGTCTCAAGATCGACAAGAGCTTCTTCCAGCGTAGCTGTGAGCTGCTTCTCGGCAAACAAGTGCTTCTCGATGGTACGAATGCGAGACTCCTGCTCCTCAATCACTTGTGCATAGCCGGGATCTGGCTGCACAGTCGAAGGTGCCGTTGATGGTGGCTGAGGGAAGGAGCTGTGGTGTGGTGTTCCAGGAGGAGACGATGCCGTGAAGGTCGTGGTAGGTGCAGGGCTCGAAGTGCGGGCATCGATGCCTAAGCCCATGGGCACGCTGCTACTCTGACTCAAGAAGGGACTCAGCCCATTGAGTCCTGGAGTGGGGATGGGCGGCAGAGGGATTGCAGGCGGCGGAGAAGGAAGGCCCGAAGTTGCGTTTGCGGCATTGGACTTTGGACGGGCCATCAACGAGTTCTGCGAACTCGTACGAGCAAGTGCAAAGGCCGCAGCTTCTGGCGATAGTGATTCGCGAGCATAATTCATCGAGTCGCGCGAGGTAGAAGCCATCGATCGGCGTTGCAGCTCGGCGAGCTGGGACTCAAGTAGGGAAACTTTCAGTCTAGCATCCTCGAGGCCTTTCTTCATCTCGTTCTTCGCACTTGTCGCTTCTTCGAGTTGTGTGTGTCGCTCGCTCTGTATGGCAGAAAGCCTGTTGCTAGTGTCTTGATGCAAATCGTATGTTGAGTTGAGCTGATCCTCCAATTCTTGCACCAAAGCAGCACTCTTGCGTTCGTTTTCTAGCGCACGCTCCAAATTGGACGTGATGTCCTGGTTGCTTTTCTTCAGTTGCACGATCTCAGCCTCAAGATCATCAATCTTGGCCGAAGGCATCTGGACGTCTTGCTCATTGGTTTTGCCAGCACCGATGTCTCTGTTCTGTCCAACAAAGTCGGTCAGGTGAGAGTGGAATCGTCCGACGTCGGTTTCGTGGCCTAGAATGGCTGATGCTTCAGCAAGCAGCTCTTCTAGATCAACTTGAGATCGTTTGAGGTCTTGTTGGACAGATTTGTGCTGTGCCTCTAAGGCTGCATGTCTCTCGGCAAAGTCGTTCTCAGTCGCTGCCCTAGCAGTCCTGACATTCTCGAGCTCTTCTTCGTGCGACGCCTTGAGCGCCTCCAGATTCTGCTCATGTATCCCAATCGCAGATTTGTGAGCTTCAATCTGGCTTTCCAGGTTAGACACCAGATTGCGGTGAGTTTGTAGCTCCTTCTCTGTAAGTTCTCTACCCTTGCTGTCATCGTCGACTTGCTGCCTAATGCTTGCGTAAGACTGCTCGAGCAGCGAAAGCTTTTGACTGTGTTCATGGCTAGCGGCTTGGTAGTCACTGATCTGCTTCTGTAACGAATCAACAAGCTCTTGGTGCTGAGTGCGCTCCTGATCAAGCTTCGCAATCGCTGCATCGTATTCCGCGTCGCGACTAGCGACCGACTTGTGTGCCTCCGAAAGAGAGCCTTCGAGAGTTGCGATAGTAGCGAGCAGCTTGGTCTCAGACTCCTTCATTGCATCTGACATGTGAGCATGTCTTGACTCCCAGCTGGACAATTGGTTCTGTAGATGAGCAACACGATCGTCGCTGTCGTTGTGCGATCGCTCACTACCTGCGGCTACATCTCTTTCAGAAGTCTGCTGTAGTTGTGATCTGAGCTTATCGATCTGGGATTGAAGCTCCTTCTCTCGACTCTCGTGAGCCTCGCGGAGGAAGGTTACCTGTTGCTCACTTCTCGTAAGTTGATCGCGCATGTGTCCGACAACAGTGAAGTCAACGGTGTTAGCAGCCGAGACACTAGCTCTCTCTCGCGTCAGACCCGTGATTATCGCAGTCTTAGCGTCGAGATCCCTCCGAGCGGCCGTGACTTCTGCATCAAGTGCTTGCATCTTCTCGGTCCGATCATGCAGATCGCCCATGATGGTGTTGAGATGAATCTCAAAGTTTTGACGAACATCAATGTTTGACTCGAAATTGTCAAGCGCGATGTTGCGTAGTGACGCGAATGAACGCATTGCTCGATCGTTGTTGGTAGTTGTGTTGGCCATAAGATCCTGACTAGGCTTGCGACGAATGATGGGCTTGACCAGCGAGGGAGATGATTGTCTGTTGGTCGCCAGTTGTGCTCGCTGTACCTCACGCTTGAGATCTTCAACCTGACGCAGAGCATTCTTATGCTCTTCAGATAGTCTCATGTAATTGTCCGAGATCTCCTTCAAGCTTGATTCGCGCTGGATGTGAAGTTGCCTCAGCATCTCCATCTCGTGGGCGAGTGCTCGTTCTTCGGGGTGGAGAGGAGGCTCGTCCTCGTCCACGATCGTGCTTGCATCATCACCCTCAATGTCTCTCAGGGGTCTGCCTTGAGCCCCATTTGTTTCGCCCGACTCCTCGTTCGTTGTAGTGAAAGAGTGTCGCAATGACGACCCCGATGACAACTCCGCTGCCAAGGAACGCGAGGATGCGGCCGGTTGTCCATCCCCCTTCATGCCATTCACCCCCGCGCCCTCTAAAAAAGACTCTGGCTTGTCTAAGTTTCTCGATTCTGGATTGATTTCCTCTTCTTGTGCTTCATGCATCTTGGCGAGTGCTTGCAGTGCAGTTTCGTATTTGCGTTGGAGATTATCGTAATCGCTGATAGTTGTCTCGTGCTCGCTGCGAAGGTCGAAAAGTTCTTGTGTCATGGTCTCGAGCTTGTCGGCCATGAATCTGGACTGAGCTAGATGCTGCTCGTCTTCTCTCTGCACGCCCTCAGAACCCTGGCTCTGTTGTGTAGTAGGTCCATCACTTCCAGGCATGGGCATTGCTGAATCTCCAAGCTGCTTTGAAGCTTGCTCGTCAGCAGCGGCAGTTTTGGTAATAGTTCCCGACTCCTTGACATCATCTGAGTGACCGTTTAGCTGCTGAGGACGTCCACTTTGGTCATTGTGGCGGATATTATCAAGCTCTGCGAGAAGATTATCCAGTCTGCCGATACTTCTTTGGCGTTCGATAACATTCTCAAGACGATCGAGCTCGCGCTGCATGATCTCTCGATCCTGCTCTGCTTCTGCCAATTTCTCCTCGATCGTTGCAATATACTGTTCGGAATTGTTTTCGGTATCCTTGACTCGGCTGAGTTCCTTTCGCAAACTGGCAATGAGGGTGGAACTCTTCTCTTCGCTCGTAGTCGCACCCTCTATCTGGGTCTCCAGGTCTCGCAAGTAGGCATCGTTGTTCGCTTCACGCTCACTGGCCTTCTGCAGTCTTACTTGCAGCTGATGAGCTTGTGACTCCATGTAGGCTATTCTAGCCTCGCGCTCCATGAGCGAACTTTCACTCGTGGAAAGAGTCGATCGGGTATTGGACAGAGAGGCCTCTAGCGATTGGATCGTCTTTTCGTACTCCATGACAACCTGTTCGACAGCCTCGGCAAACGAGTTAGAGCGCTTGAGTCTCTCCATTGCTGACTCTCCCACAGCGTCTCTGAGGGTGGGAGTGTCCTCGTGGTTGTCCTCCTTGGCTTTGGAAATTTCGGATATGAGTTTTGCATGGCGTCCGCTGAGAGCATTATAACTCTCCTGCATATCCATGAGCTGGTCCTGTAGCTCGCTCTCGCGACGCTCTTTGTGATCTCCAGCAGCCAGGATGCGCTGTTCGCCTTTTTCATTGTTCTTGTTGACCTGTTCGCGAAGGAAAGCGACCTCGGCTTGCAAACGAGCGATGATGGAAGCTTTGTCAGCCTCCTCAGTCGTCTGTTGAATTTCAGGCTTGCTTTGGATGGCGCGAGCGCGTTGAGCATAGGTGACAGTGTTGAGCGTCTCGCTCAGATGGAATTCGGCGGGATTGACGCAGGCGACCATGTAGGTGATGGCGTTGCCACCCAGAGAGTCTTGCAGAATGCGAGTCAACCGAGAATCACGATAGGATATGTAGCCACCATGCTTTGCAGTGGACAGCTGCGAAATGACCTTCCCCAAGCTAGCGAGACCAGCATTGATCGATATACCCTCTTTGGCTCTGTCGCCCTGAGCACCCGTATTCTTCAAACGTTCACTGCCTGCAAGGTCGACAAAGTGGAGCTTGCTTTCGGTAGTCACAATGGCGTCGTTGGCGGTCGAACTGTCGACTTGAACAGAGGCACGCCTGTTGACCGACGGGCCTTTCTTCAGGGTGAGATTCAAGCTGAGAATGGCGTGGGAGCGTGAAGACTTGGCGTTGATAGCGGTCGAATCGGTTTGGCGGATGTTTGACCCAAAACTCAGAGCTTCCAGGAGGTCGTCTGCTGAGTTGATGGGTTTTTGGGTCAGGCCAGTGAGCAAAATACGGCCCTTTGTGTCTTCGCGAATCGAGACCTGGGGGCGGTCGGCTTCTGTCACGGTGCTGGGCACGAGCAAATCGCGGAGCTGTTCGTTGTAAATCTCAGCGTAGGTGGCTGTCAGTACCCAAGACTTGTCACTGTTCGTTTGCCGGTGCAGATTCGAGAGGCTGGACACGGCCGAGACGGAGTAGCGCGCAGGAGAACGTATGCCCGACTTGGTGGGGGTCAGAGGTGCTGCTGAGGTCGAAGACACATTGAGTTTCTCGAATAGAGCAGCAGCGGCGCGAGGGACAATACCTGTGTCCAAGTCAGTCTCAGACGTGCGTGAGGGGCAAGCATTGCGACTCACCAGCGTGGACGGGATCAAAGGCGCCCTCAGAGCCAGCAGTTCCCATGGTATACGACTTTCCGGCGCCCGATTGACCGTATGCCAGGATAGAAACATTGTAGCCCTGGATGAAAGAGTCGACGCTGTCGCTGACATATTCCCAGACGCCCTGCTGGGTTGTATCCTCGCCGAAGACGCGATCAAAGACGAACAGCTTCTTTCCCTGGGTCGATTGGATGGCGAGATTAGTGGCAGAAGAGACGTCACAAGTCGAGGCGCGGAAGCGCTGCGGGATCAGGTCGTAGCCAGGATCGGAAGGGCTCAGAGGAGGGCGGACGCGAACAGCTGCACAGCAGTCAGCGGAGAAGACGATAGGGGCTGAACTGCTAGGTACTCACCCACTTTCACGGCTGTCTTTGAGTCTTCGTCGGAGGCGCGACTGCTCCCAGCTCGACCTCCGAGACTCAGACGGCTAGAACTTCTCGGGGTGCGCAGCGCGGTTGCTATCGAGGCGCGGTGCGGGTGGCCGCTCATGGGCGAGGTGGGCGGGGTGGACATCGAGTCCATGGTGGATGGTGCCAGAGGGTTGGAGCACCGGTGGCACTGGCGGCCAGGCGGAGAGAGGGGGTTTCGAGTGAGACTCAGGTCGTACGAGGGTCACGAGAAAACAGAGAGTGAGAGCAGTCTTCTTTGATGCTCGTCCCCGACTTCAAACGCTCACTTTGTCCAACGGTTGGATAGCGCAAGGGCCACTCAATTGTCGATCACTCACTCGCTCATTCATGCACTCGGCCCCTGATTGTCTCGGACGATGATGACGGGACGATGATGACAACAAAGCAACAAAGCGAGCTGACTGTCTGCAAGAGCAGGGCGAGGCAATGTGGTCGAGCAGACGAGTGTTGGAAACATTGACCCAGTCCAAAACTCGGTACCTGAGCAGCGCCAAGGGCACTATTCTGCGGCACGTTAGACTCGCATGAGAGCGGAGCATTTGCGCAGTTAGAATATTTGACTTTCGGATCTATGCACCCACGCGCCGCCAGCTCACCCACATCAAAGTATACACACACACCTTAAGTCATTAGTGCGTTGCTCTTGTTTGCCTGTTTGTCCACTTGCTGTTTCCATGCAGCTGAGCCTAGCGCTCCCGCCTCAACACCCAAAACCACCTTCACATCCGGGTTCGCGGATCTTTGTGCCTGCACTTGGGCCGCGCCGAGAAGACACCAGTGGGGTACCGACCCCGAGTCTTATGAACAAAACACATCAGAGGGTCATGGAGATCGACTATCGAAAGCTTTGCTGATCCAAAGCCTTGTGGGACCGGGGAAGAAGACAGCACAGCAGCGGCGCTCAAGACCGACGCATCTGTTGATCAAGCGCATGCCACTGCACACACAAACTAAAAGACAAAGTACAAATTTGTAGTGGATGACAGACGTGTTGCGCTGGCGCAAAATCCAGCTAGCCTCTTGATGTTTTAGCCTCGACGGGGACCACGTCGTGGACATTTGACAAGCAAGATAGGGGAGATTGCTAGACGACCCGTGATAAGACGAAGACCACGTCAGATGCGACTCAATTGGCCATCGCACTTGCACAATCATGGGACTATTGGCCTGCCTACACTTGGACGGGAAAACGACGAGGCCGCGTCAGATAGGCGTGCCCTCGAAAGGGCAAACAAGCTTGCAGTAGAACATATGGTATCGGCGAGGGCCCAAGCAAGTTATAAGAACAAGATCCAGCGTGCTGTTTTGAACAAGTGCAGTGAGTGATTGTCAGGGGTGCACACGTAGGCGGAGCGATCTGTGATGCAAATGGTAGATGGTGATGGGCGACTGACGTGAGCTTCAACAAGACTTTGCTCTCCAGCCAGACTGGCAACCCACGTTTTTGCAAAGCAACCAACCACGGCTAGATACGCCCACACACGCTCCCTTGTCTGTTGCAACGCAGGTGCTCGCTTTCATCCGATAACGACAGCAACGGCAACGCGGCGGCCGTCCGACCAATGTCTGGGGCCTCCTCATGCAGACGACTCGTACAAATCTGGCGCGCTCAACGACCGATCCTGTCCTTGCGCGCTCCAAGACGACTCCGTCGCAGCATGCCTTGTACTCGACCGCTGTCCCGCTGTCTGAGCGCGACAGCATCTTTGCCACGAGCTACCAGGGCGACACGCCCGTAACTTCTCCCCAGCAGCCGCGCAAGGACCCGCCTCCGGAGAGGGCTGGCTTGATATCGCAGGCCCGACAACGCCATCAATTGCACCAAGGTCCGCTGCTTCAAGACGACCAATTGCACCAAGATCCGCTGCTTCAGGACGACCAATTGCACGGCCTGCCCACACCGATACACGACCACGAACAAAGCCTGGATCCCCGTCAGAGCTCGCTCGACCACGACGCTGCCATGTCGGCTTCGTCGCTCTCGCCCATGCGAACCACCATGACCGATCTGTCCATGGCTTTCCACACACTTCCGCACACCGACCTAAACCGTCTTCCCTATCCGCTCCTGTCCAAATCCAATCGGCACTCGCTCTACGACCCCAACCTTCCCCCGACGATCGAACGGCCCGTCACGCCCACTGCATCCGACAAGCCAAATCCCTCCGGGAGCACACCAGTCGAGGATCTCCAATCTAGTGCTCATCGTTCTTCTTACAGAGCCTGGCGTCAGGGTCAAGGCCGCATGGCTGGAAAATCCATCGCCGAGTCCCAGGGCAGGAACCTCAATTCCGACGACAACGACGTTGATCGCAAAATCGATGCCAAAATGCTCAAGATTGACCAGGGTCTCAACGTCCGCAGTCGAAAGACCAGCCACTATCTCGGCCTCTTCAAGGATCATGACTCTGAGCACGAAAAGCGCCGCGACAAGAAAGACAAGGAAAAGCACCTTGAGGAGCCGCACGAGAAGCTCAACCAAGTGCCATCCACCATCAACGAACTTCACGACCACGTCACAACTGGTACGCTCGTACTGCCTTCCCCTTGCTGCCCGATGTACATCTGACTGTGGACCAGAAACGCCCCCCTCGATTGTCGTCAATGACAACCTACCCACAGAACCAGCAGCCGATGTTGGCAGTCAAGATGCTGCAAGCACACCTATACTCACACCAAGCACCTTTGAAGCAGAGGCCGAGCAGAAGCCGCTGACTACAGACAATGCTGAAGGCCGCATTGCACATCAGATCCCGCCTAGCCTGCTCGAAGAAATTCGTAACCACCACATCATTCTAGGTCCTTCCAGCAGCAAAGCTCCGTCCGACTACACTCCTGTGTCCGAGACGTTTGAAAAGGTCAGTCTATTAGTCTCTTCCCTTCGATCGCCCTTCTTGTTGGCGCAAGCTACAAGAACCCTCTCCCACACCCCGTCTCAATGCTAAACTCGCATAGGAGCTCCCACACGAAGAAACACCCCACGTATCTCTTTTGACACGGCAGGCACGACTGCTTCAGCAAGAAGTAGCCAAGCAAGTAGATGATGAAGAGTCAGATCAGGAACAGATTTCTTCTGCTCAGTACATCCCCCATCGTGGCAAGTCTACGCGTAATGCTGCTGCACTGCCCGTGTCCACTTCTTCCACTCAAGATGAGGAAAAGGAGGTTGTAGTCTCGCCGCCTTCACTGGAGCAACGCGTTCACCCTCCTATAAAGGATTCTCTGGAGGCTGGCGTCGAAGGCCCGCAGAGTAACGTTGAGATTGCGTTGCTGTCAGAAGACGAGAGCCAAGTATTGCATGGTGAAATTCCACTCTCTGACAACCGTCTTTCCAATGTGATTCCTGCCCTTCCCCCCTCAGAATCCGACTATGACACCGAATCTTCGGCGTACTCTCACGATCAAGAGGACGAAGAAGACTTTACCCCAACTCCCACTAACAAGAGCGCTTTGCACAAGCGTCCTTTACCACATCGACAACCTTCCGAAACCCAAACACAACCTCCGCCCCTCGGCGCTGTCGAATTGAAACCCTACAACCATCAAGTGGGAGGTCACAGCACTGTTTACAGTTTCTCTCGACAGGCTGTTTGCAAGCAACTGAACAGTAAAGAAAACGAGTTTTATGAGACTGTTGAACAATATCATCCGGATCTACTTGACTTTCTCCCTAGGTACATTGGCGTCCTCAACGTCACTTACAAGAAACCAAACAAGAAGAAAAAGGACAATATCGACAAATCAAAATCTCCCGACATACGGCCTCAAGAATCGCAGTCTCCCACAAAGGGTTCAACGCTGCCTGAGGAGAAGAAGGAGGGCGCACCTCGAATCGTCAGCCATTCTCAGTCGCAATTCAATGCCGTGCCCGAGGTCAGTTTGATCAATAATCAGCATATACTGCCAGATTTTCTGAAGCGCACTTTGCCCCAACGACCTGCAACCGCCATTCCTGCCCATGTCAGCCAGCCTAGCCGACAAACTCGTCCTCACTCTATCAGCGAGATGATGAGCGAACGACGCCCCTCCTTCTCCCCCGAGACAACTCATAGTCACCCCGATCGTCCACCCTTGCGTCAGCAGGCCAGCTGGGGCGCAACCAGTGTCAACCAAGACCTGAAGCTGCAGGTGTTCCGTGATGTATTCTCACCTCCTGTTATACATCGCCACGATCGACGGACCAGAAACCACCATGGCCGAAACATTAGAAGAATCCAACAGCGCGAGTCCATGCCCTCGCTACCAGATGTCAATGTTGTAAGCAACACCCAGGCCATGAGCTTACAAGAACGTCGCAATAGTGCCGACGTCTCGGCCATGCAATCTCCTCCGTCGCCTGCCGACGCCACACGCAGACTGGCGATTAAAAATCATCGAGAGCTCAAATCGCCGCACAATAGCGTGCAGTCACTTGAGAACTACATGGTTAGCCCGCGCAAAGAAGAGCCCATGAGCTGCGAAAGCAGAAGTATGGAGAATGCAGAAGCAGACAACCCCCTACTACAGGCCTTCAAGACGCCCAGACGTCGTCACTCTGGAAGTGGTCTGCGTAGGAAGAAGGCCGACATAGATGCATCTCGCGGAGACCTGGAATACCACGAAAATGATGGATATCGCGGTGATAGTGAGGACGTCTTCGCAATGGATGACCTTGAAGGATCTCCAACCAAGGCAAAAAAGTCCACGGCTGTACCTGATGTTCTCCAAAGCGCTCCTGACTTCACGGTCAACCCAGTTCCTAGTGCTCCTGTACTGGGTGAATCAATCAACTTGAGGAATGCACCACATAATCCTGACCAAGGCGTCGAAGATCCTGGACGTATTGCACACTTCATCCTGTTGGAAGATCTCACAGCTGGCATGGTACACCCGTGCGTGCTGGATCTCAAAATGGGCACTCGCCAGTATGGCATTTTTGCCAACGAGAAGAAACAAAAGTCTCAAGGGCGCAAGTGCAAAATGACCACTTCACGCGAGCTCGGCGTCCGTGTATGTGGTATGCAAGTCTGGAACGTCAAGACTCAATCCAACATCTTCGAAGACAAGTACTTTGGCCGAGATCTCAAGGCAGGCAGCGAGTTCCAAGCCGCACTGACACGCTTCTTCTTTGACGGAGTCAGCCATGGCAGAGCACTCAAACACATTCCTGTTGTTCTTGAAAAAATAACACAACTCGAGCGTATCGTTCGCAAGCTGCCTGGATACCGTCTGTATGCAAGTTCGCTACTCATGATTTATGATCGCGGCGATGTCGACGAACAGGGCAAGCCTCGTCAGGCTACGTCGCATCAGAACGATGGCGAGAGCGGAGCTGGTTCGCCCAGTCCAAAGAGTCAAATCTTGCTCAAGATTGTCGACTTTGCCAACTGTGTGACGGCCGAGGATATCGAGACCAAAGCTTCTGCCACCTGTCCGCCGCACGATCCTGATGGTGTGGATAGAGGGTATCTACGTGGACTACGTTCACTGCGACTGTACTTCCAACGCATCTACGAAGAGTTGAGCGCCGAGAAAGGTGGATATGTTGAGAGAGGCGAAGGCGAGGGCATGGCTACTCAATCCAATGGTGGTGCCGGGATTGGTGGAGGCGCTGGTCTGGATGCACAGAGCAGCTGGGCCTGGAGTGATGCGTTGGTTGAGGAGGATCCAGGTGAAGTCAGTGTATGATCTCATCCACCTTGGAGGTGCACACAAACACAAGGAGGAACGATCGACACAGACCTTGATTGCTTTTGTCTGCCTATACATGGAAGGGCAAACTTGCCAGGCATACCCACAGGATGGCGCATGTCTTCTCCCAATACACAGAGGTGGGCATTCTTTATCTTTCTCCTCGTTATTAGCATGGCGTTCGGTTGTGCTTCTTCTTCAGCTTCTGATATCTAGTAATCAACATGACATTGTTTGTACCCACTGAATTTGCTTGTGTTCGAGAGCTCTAATATCTGTGCTATCATCTCGTATCTGTTGAGCGATCGTCTACTTATATCACGCCAACTTGCCTGGTACGAATGGCAAACCAGCACTCAGACCTCCATCAACAGCCCAAGCTTGTCCGTTGACATAACTACTCTCATTGGTGGCCAAGAACAATGCCACTCTTGCAACCTCGTCTGCCACTGCACCTCTCATCAACGGATTCAACTGGCCAATCTTGCCTTCACTACCTCTTGCCCTTGCTGCTTTGTACATTTGTGCGGTCATGCCGGTCTCGATGATGCCCGGGCAGATGGCGTTGCACCGGATGCTGGTGCCGGCGAGCTGGTACGCCGATGTCTGTGTAATACTGATGACTGCGGCTTTGGAGGCGGAGTAATCTGTAGGGCCGGCGTTGGAGCGTAGGCCAGCGACCGAGGCCGTATTGATGATGGAACCACTAGGGTTGGGTTTGTTTTGCAGCATCGCGTTGGCGGCATGCTTTGTTGCCAGGAAGACACTGGTTGAGATGTTCAGTTCAAAGGTTCCTGAGGCCGTGCAGGAGAACAAGGGCACTAACCTTAATGCATTCACCTTCATGGTCCTCATGAACTCTTCCTCGGACTTGCCTTGCTTCTTGCCGACTTCGTAGACTCTTTCCATTGTACCCCCAATACCTGCATTCGCAAAAAAGACGTCCAGTCTTCCCCACTTGTCCACGGCCAACTTTACCACTGCCTTGACATCCTCTTCATTCCCAGCATCTACCTTTTTTACCTCTACTTGTGTCCCTGGATACAGCTTCTCAATGTCTTGTTTCCAATTGTCCAGGTTGGTAGTGTCAAAGTCGGAGAGAATCAATGCTTTTGCTCCCGCAGAGGCAAACTCGTAGGCTGAAGCTCTGCCGATGCCCAGAGCACTGTTGCAACCGGTTATGATGCAGACTTTGTCCTTCAGACGCGGTGAGCTGGGAGGAGCGGCGATGGTTGGCACGCCTGGGAAGGAGGAGCCCCCGCCGATGGTTTGTGGGGCTGGCGGTGGTGAGAGAGCGAGTGATTTCTTAGGTGCGGCTGTCATTGCGTGATAAACAGCGGTTCCTCTGGATGTGTGCAGTATGGATAGTGGTAAGAGGAAGCCTCTTGATCTTAGCAGTCTTTCACGACAATCGAGTATCCCCGCATAAGATGACCACCGAGGTGGTGCTTTACAAAAAGATGCCTCGGCTCCCCGCGTCGAGGTCGCGCAATGTAGAACAGGGTGATTGACATGACTCGATTAAATCTGCTATCTACTCTTTGGGATTGTACAATGAAGCCTTTCTGGAACCAAACTGGAATCAATATATCGTTCGTCGTTCTAAAAAGTTTGCTAGTTATCATGGGGAGCTAGAGTGACCATGAAACTCGACATCGACTGGAATATTATATCAAACCATGCCTCTCGATCTCACGTTTCCACATCAACTCAGTCCAGAGCTGCAGAAGAAGTTGGCATAGCACTGGTCGTATAGACAAATGTGGCACAGCCAGCCGGACAGGCGGTAGGACATACTGCAAGTTCGGTCTCTGTAACAGGGACGCCGCATGCAGGCACCGTTGTCGTCGTCTCAATCACACATAGCGGTCTAATGCAGTCTGAAGTATCGAATGTGCATGCCGGATTAGTAGCAGTAGTCGTGACCGTATACGGAGCACAGTCTCCAGCTGCAGTCGACGAAGGCGCTTCGGTAGGAGAAATGACGATGGGACCGCCTGGGTTCACGGTAGTGTTTGGCTCAGTAGTCGTTGTGGAGTCAGAGGGGCTTATGGTTGGTTGGACCACGATGGGGTCCTCTTGCTCAGTAATTGTCTCGGTAGAGCAAGGAGCACATGAACGGGGGCACGCTGTGCGAGTCTTTGTGCTGCAGTAGGAGGTTGGGATGGTGGTTGTGGTTGTCACGGTGCAGGTGGGCTGAAGGCAGTTTAGGGCCAGGCAGCCGGATGGTGTGGTGTAGGTGATTGATATGGGGCAAAGCGAGCAAGCTGCAGCATTGGCAGTGCTATGTATACAATTAATTCATGGATCATGATGAAGTTGGGTGGTTGGCGATAGCTACCTAGTAAGGAAAGCCAGGAGAGCAATTGAAATGAGCGGGCGAGGCATTGTAATCGCCGACGTCAATGTTTGTTTGAGATGGATGAAGAGATACTTGGGAAACTAATTGATGAGTCGAACTTGCTGATTGACAAGCTGCATGGATGCACAAGACTCAGCAAGAGAATGTCGAGTCCTTATATGTCCCCGAAGGACATGCACGAGCACATCCAAGAATAAAACACCCAAGCACCGTTTCTTGGAAGCTATGCAAGAAGGAACGATGGATGGGCGGTTGCCTCGTATCAATAGTACATGCCTCGAGTAAGACCAGCTAGAGAGACATGCAAGGTGAGGTATGTAGTACGGTGGGGAAGGCGCAGTGAGAAACACAAGACGTTGCGCGCAATAGATGAGTTTCTCTTGAAACAGCCGTCGCAAATCAAGGATACATCGATTGGTGATCATGATGTGGTTAGTTGGGCATTGATAATTTTGGCTGATCTCTTCTGTACAGAGTAGTATCTTTCGTACGAAAGGCAGGCTGATCTTCGCACAAGAATATGCTGGTTCCTTGGTGCTTGACTAGGTCCTCTGCCTGTCTCAACCCTCATTCCTAATAGTATACAAGAAACCTCCCACCATTGAACGCCGTGCATATGCACCTGACCAGACTCAGGGCAGTGAGCAAAAGAGGATGTTAATCGCAGCAAGAAAATGGTCGAAGAGAGATGGTTGGTGGGGTGCTGTAGAATGGAATGCTGGAGCAAGCCATGGCGCCAAGCTCTCGTTACAGCACGAACGATGAGACACTTGAAGTCAGGCCTCATGACACTCAGACGATCATCCCTGAAGCAGTCCAGGAACAGCAGAGGTTGGAAGCGTGTGATGTAATGTCGTAAATTGTAGAATCGTTTAGGCAGCCTTGGGCTTCTTGGTGCCATACTTTGATCGCGAGGTGATTCTGTTACCAACACCACCCTGGGAATAATCAGCGTGACTGTTACGAAGCAAGTAAAAGAATAGACATACCAGATCCAGAGCACCTCTGACAAGATGGTACTTTACACCGGGACAATCCTGCGAACGACCACCACGGACCAAGACAACAGAGTGCTGCTGGACATTGTGACCTGCGAATGCTCACGTTAGCCATGATATCCTGCATCCCCAGTTTCTCATCTCCCACGCTCGATTGAGTATTTCGTCCTCCAGCAGAGTATAACGCACCTTCACCAGGGATATAAGCAGTAACGACTCTGCCGTTACTTAATCTGACTCTTGCAACCTTGCGCTCTCCCGAGTTGGGCTTCTTGGGCTTGGTGATACCCACACGCACGCACACACCCTTCATCTCAGGTCTGTCTTTCAATTGCGGCGAGGTGGGTTTGCGTGCTCTCTGCGCGACACGGCAGCCGCGCATAACTTGGTTGTATGTAGCCGAAAATGGTGACGACGTGCTGAAGGCGCGTGGTGAAGGGGCGATAGGTGTGCGGAGAGTGGTGCTGAGGGCCGAGAAGTTGGGGCGCGCGGTGGCAGGTAGCCTGAACAGGCGGGTAAAGAGATTGAGTGCCATGATGAGCTTACGGCGACGAGTGCGAGTGCGGTATGGCTGGATTCCTGGTCGCAGATGTCGATTATTCGACCTGCCATGACTTCGCCGCGGGAAAGCCAAGAAGGCCTTGGCACGTTTTTTTTCTTTTTTCTTTCACCAAATAAAGTAATCCGAGGTAGATGTCAGAATCAGAAACAGAAGGCTCCGTCGTGCATTTGAACATTGATCAGACCTGGTAGAGTAAGAATTCTTTTAAACTTCCATCAATATGTTCTATGCATTGGGATATATCTCAATCAGTAGCCTGCCTGATCTAGCTCCTGATCATCCCTCTATTCTTTTCTGCCCTGTATGCCTTTTCTAAACCAATCCAATTCAGTCTAAAAGGTATCTAAAATTTTCGACATCTGGTCTAGACGGTGGGCTTGACACCAGCCTGACCCTTTTCGTAGGCCTCGACACCTTGCTTGGCAGCCTCCTGGACCGAGACCTTGCCCTCACTAAACATATGGCGGTCAGATGATGATCACTTGGGGGAAGAATGTCTGATACTTACACGACTTCCTGGACCTTGGCCTTGATTTGGCTCCAGTCCTCGAAGACAGTGAAGGGGATCTTGTCTCTGACACAGAATTGAATGAGATCTAAGTTGACAATCAGCTTCTCAGACCTATGGAACTCAGCAAAATTCAGGACTCACCGTGTCCAGACTTGGCAAACAGAAGGTCAGTCTCCTTGGCGGCGCTCAAATCCGAAACACCGTCGCCGGCGTAGAACAGAGTAGGACGCTGGTCAGCAGGGAGCTGAGCGTAAGGGCGGATGGTCAAGCTCTTGTCGTGACCAAAGTGAGAGTCATCGTGGTAGACGAGCTCCCAGCCACCTTCCTCGTTGACCTGCTTGCCAGGTCTTGCCTGGATGTTGTTGCAGATGACATCAATGTACTTTGCGTTCTCGCCGACAAGCTTCTCGAGGATGGCGCGGATGATGGGCTCCATGCCAGATGACAGAACAACTGTGGGGATGTTGTTCTCGATGGCCCACTGCAGATAGTCGTTGAAACCAGGGTCAAGCTTGACATTTTCTGAGACGTACTTGATGCACTCGTCGTAAGGCATCTTGACACTGTCCATCATACGTTTGAAGGAGTCTCTGTGTCAGGGTTTAGTTCAATGCCGAGTTCGAAAATTGAGGATATAGATACCTGAAGCTCTCGGTGCCGTTCAGGACGTTCATGTTGCCCTCACGTCTCTTCTCGTAGCCGAAGCCAACATTGTCGGTCTGGTTGAGTGGTTAGATTCATGATCTTGTTAATTATCAGATCCGTGAAAGATCTTTCAAGCCTGCTGGTCTTTTTACCATGAAATCATTGCCTGTAATGACATTAGTCTCTTGCAACCAGCAGAATAACCAAAGACGTGTCTTTTTGTGAAGGATATCTCGAACATGGCAGATGTGGAAAATAATAGTAGATGTGATATAGATCGGCAGGAGGATTCTTATGGTTCTATTGAATCGAACCCAAGGATGTGGACAGAACAAGGTAGACAATGATAGGAAATGCAGCAGAAGTCGACATCGCAAGAGACAAATACTCACTGTCAAAGAGGGTGATGGTTCCATCAAAGTCGGTGAAAAAGATGAACTTGGGGTTCGTCTTCATAGCAGGGAGTGATTGAGCCATGATGCGTAATGTGTGACAGGCGAAATATCTAGATCAAGAAGAAGAATTGCAAGAGATTCAAGTCAAAGATCTCAAAAGTGATATGCAGGGTCAAAAGAGAGGCTTGGATGACTGCGAATCTGCGATGCGTTGAGAGCGGCCAAAAAAGTTCGGTGAACCAAGCAATCGAAGCACATGGCAAGAAGGGCAACGCACCTGCCGCATACGTCAAGGGTAAACAGAAGGGCAAGATTCGGCGCCGATCCGCATCCTTGAGCGGCTCCACCGAAAAACGTCCGTTCAAGACGCAAGAGGTTCCCCTCCATACAAGCTCCAGCAAGGCCACTTGAAACAGTTGAAATTTCTCTAGGAGGATGAGGTAGAGAAGAGAAGGATCCAAGGGAAATGAGCACACCAACACGGCCGTATGCTTTGCTACGCAACATTGTCGCCTCTACGAGGTCAAGCTCCGTCATAATCCACCCATGCGCACCGCTTTGTCGACCCTCTTCTACAAGGCCATATTCTCCGTCTGAACTCAAATGGACTAGCAAAAGGAAATGGAGCTCTTCAGCTTGGAGAGCTGCCTCTACATCAGGACGCAATGATCCTAAAGCCAAGGACGACAAGACGAAAGCTGCCGAATCTCCAAAGACAGATGAGAGGTTCTACATGCCACCGCCGCCCGAACATCTACAGCAGAGAATTGATGCTGCCATTCTGGATGCCGCAAGAGCATCCCGGCCCGCGCCGCCACGCGAACCAGCGCCCGAAGCGACGCCTATGCCTGCTGTAGAAGAACAGCCTGCTGCACCAGCTTCTACAACCCCCACGCCAGAAACACTGGAGGAATCCCCAAAGGAACCTTTTGTCGAAGAAGAGATCCCAAAGACGGAAGCGGAAGTAGTAGCTGAGAAGGTTGCAAAAGAGGAGGCAGTTACTGAAGAGGCACTGCCATCGAAACACCAAGAGCAGAGGTGGCACCTGTCGAAGCGGGTACAAGAACGCATGGATGAGCTGCTAGCAAAGGCTGCAGTCGTCAGTCACAAGGTCAACAACTACACCGGCACCGACTACTCTGGCATTGAACGCCTGCGTCGCGACATCATCGACCAAGGTATTTCTGATTGGATATGCCAGCTATCGTCTACGTAATCTAATGTCAAGACAGAACAACTCGTCAAGGCCGCCCATGCCGAAGTCAATGCCGCAAAGGTGGCCTACACGACGTCCTATAGCCAACAAGCTGCCTCGCAGAAAGAAGTCGTCGGCCTTCTCGAACGCAAACACTCATGGTCAGCTGCTGATCTCGAACGCTACATGTCACTGATCCGCTCCGAACATTTGAACGAGCAGGCTGTGCAGGCCGCCAAAGAGCACCTCGCAAACGCTGAACGCGATCTCGAGGACGCCAGAGGAAAGCTGGAGAAAAAGGAACGCAAGCAATACCACGAAGAGCAAATCTGGAGTGACACGATCCGTCGCAACAGCACCTGGGTGACATTTGGTCTAATGGGTCTGAATATCTTCTTGTTACTGGCCAACTTGGTCATCTTCGAACCCTGGAGACGGCGACGAATCGTGAGGGAAATCAAGACTGCTCTGGACGAGAAGACGACAATGGCACCATCCTTGGCTCCTGCTGTCGAGGCTGAAGTCGACAAGGTTGTCGAGCCCATTGAGCAACCTCTAGAGAAGCTCGAAAACCAAGTTGTCGACGCGGTTGAATCAGTCGCTGCAGAAGTCATCATGCCAGAGACGGCGAC
Organism: Aureobasidium sp. EXF-10728; assembly: GCA_023848605.1. Lineage (NCBI taxonomy): Eukaryota > Fungi > Ascomycota > Dothideomycetes > Dothideales > Saccotheciaceae > Aureobasidium > Aureobasidium sp. EXF-10728. Next base: position 43,531 of record SWBG01000090.1, read on the forward strand.
AGAAGTGACGGCTGACGTGCAACCTGAAGCGATGGCCGACAGCGAGGCAGCAACTGGAGAGACACCCCTAGCAGCTGGAGAACTGTTGCCCGAAGAAGCCGCTGAAGTCGGCGATGCAATCGCAGAGATCAACGAAACCGCAGAGAAAGCAGTCGAAGAGCCGATACAACGACCAGAACCCGAGAATTGGGAAGAAAGACTTGCCCTCTGGAAGCAAGTTTTAGCTGCCAAGCTAGCCCTTTACAAGGCCAGACTGCAAGACCTCTTCTCCGATCGCCAAGTCACAGTCAAGAAAATTGATGTGACGACGATAGCTCTCGAAGGTGCTGCAGCTGGTGTGGCAGTAGTCGGACTCGTGTGGGCGCTGCTCTCCGCCCGATCATGATGATGAAGTCTTTTGCAATGTAGATAAAGCATAACCTGTATATCAAGCATCCTGTATTACTATCACTCATTGGAATTCACCAAACTCGCCATCGTCGAAGCCGAGGTCTTGGGCTGAAGGCTGGTTGTGGTTCTGCTGGGCTTGATATGACGGCTGTTGCCTTGCTGGCGAAGGGCTCGTGGACGTGGACTTGACATGAGCAGCTGACGGTGGAGGAGCGAGGGAGGGTAGCGCAAAGTCGTCTCCAGAAGCAGGCGGAGGCGGAGGGCGGATGGAAAAGAGAGCGCTGCCATCGTCGTTGGATGGAGCACTCGATTGCTGTTGCCTTCTACCGCGGCCTCCAATCTCAACGTGGATGCTCTCTCCCGCTTTCAGGCTGAAATCTTTCTTGGGCTCTTCAAGCGTCTTTCTGCTCATATGTTGGGGTTGTGCCTGGCCAGGAGGGAGATTTTGGTCCATTCCGAGCAGCTTTCTAGCTTCGGACAGGGTAATGCTGAAGTCAAAGGCATCAGGTCTCTCCTCGAAGCCCATGCCCAGTGTGGCCTTCATGCCGCCTTCACCGACAACGCGGACAGCAAAGAAACGACTGCTATCGTTGGCTTGCTCGACGACAGCGGGCGATGTGTATGGAGCAGCGGCGAAAAGGTCACCGGTCTTGGGGTCCTCGAGCACGATGTCGGTCTTGATGTGGTTTGAAAGCGATGTCTCGATGATGCGCAGGCGAGCGGTGAAGATCATTTGGGCGGTCGGGCGCGGAGGAGCGGTCCATGAACCGGCAGAGAAGCCCTTGTTGGAGGTGAGAGGGGGGATCTGGTAGACATGGACGCGCGGACAGATGAACAGGACTCGCTGGATGGCAGAGTCGGCCAAAGGACGGCCGGTGGCTGGGTCGAGGGTAGTCATTGTTTTGGGTGGCACAGTAATCGAGAGACAGACGCTTGGGATCTGTAGAGGGGTAGTCAAACATACATGTGCATTCACCCGCCTTGGCGGAATGCTGAGTGAGCCTTGACCCGGCGTGCAATCACGGTTGCGCCAAACCAGGGCTACTACATGATGACCGGATGAGACGCGATGGGTCAGAGAAGTTCGAGTTTGACATGGCCTCGCTCTATCAGATCCAAGACGACAAAGACCAGCAAGATGATGCACAGAGACGACAATCCACGACCGGCCTTGAACTCCGAGCATGTACAGGCTAATGACTCGCTAGCCGAAGCTTCTTTGGTCGAACAGAAAGAGTCACTGCCCAAAGTCCAAGGTCAAGCGGAATATCAGACACGACCAGTCGACATACAAGTCCAACCTCCCACGCCCGTCGCCTCTTCGCGTGCTCCGCCTCCCCCTCGCCCTTCAGTTCTCCGTCTCTCGCTGCTCGACAGCTACTACCTCGACAAGATGGTGTCCGCCAACAAGCAGCAAAATTTCGATGTCGTCGACACATACAAGCGTCTGCTGGTCGACGATCCAGACTTGACCATGCCCGTCGCTGCCATTGAAGCTCTGGTCCTTGCTCTCGCTCACACTCCTGCGACCACCGTCTCCGAAACTCTGGACTTATTATCGACCCTCACAGCCGAACTGAAGGCTCGCATTCCCAACCCCATTTCTCTCTCGGCCGGCACCGACTTGTTCCAACGCTACATCATCACCACTCTGCAAAAACCCACCGCTGGCCGTAACAGCGACTTTGACACCATCCGTACTCATCTGGTCCAGAACGGTCGCTTGTTCGTTGAGCGCGCAAAGGAGGCCCGTGACAAAATTGCTGGCTTTGGTAGACATTTCGTTCGCGACGGCAACACCGTCTTGACCAACGGAGGCTCGCGCGTCGTCGGTGCTCTCTTGCGCTCGGCTGCAGAGACAAGTGCTGGTTTCGGTGCTCAAGGCAGCATCCGCTTCCGCGTCATCTATGTCGTTTCCGACTCGTCGGATGCAGAGAGCGGTGACAATATCGCCCAATTGCGCAAGCTCGGTATCCCTGTCGCCACCATCCCTCCTACCGCCATCGCATACAGCTTGAACCAGGTCTCGCAATGTTTCGTCGGCGCCGAAGGTGTTGTCGAGAACGGAGGTATCATCAGCAGATTGGGCACCTATCAGATCGCCATGTTGGCCAAAGCCGCCAACAAGCCTTTCTACGTCGTTTCTGAGAGCCACAAGTTCGTCAGATTATACCCGTTGGGACAAACGGATTTGGGTATTGATCAGAACATTGTCGAGTTCAAGACCACCGGGGACGCTGCCAGCACTAGTGGAAGCATCTCTGCAAAGGACGAAGGTGTTGCCGACATGGATGCCCAATCTGACGCCGCTGTCTCGGACAGCGTAGCCAACACCGATGCTGTTGACTTTACAGTATGTCATCTTATATGTTTTAGACCATCAAAGCTAACGTGTTGCCAACAGCCCCCTAACCTCATCTCTGGCATCATCACCGAGTCTGGTGTCTTGCTACCATCCGCAGTCAGCGAGGAGCTCATCAAGATTTGGTTCTAGGCGCCCGGACTTGTCGAAGCTCGCCTTGTGAGCTTGATTGAAAACAAACATTTGCGCAAGGGTAGTGCAAGTGTCTATACTGACACTTCTCTCTGATCGCCACCACCAGCTATATGGCACAGTAGAAGCACGCTTAGTCTTCTGAGAGAAACACCGCGCCGCGCCGAGATTACGAGAGTCATGATAATCATGATACTTATGAACCCAAAAGGAGGAGATATCATGGCAGGCTTGAGGAGACAAAGGAGGTCATGGATCTGTCAATGATGATTGAGGAACATCAAAAGGAGGTAAATCTCCGTCGTAGAGAAAACGAAGACGAGTGAGAGTATCGTCTTCAAAAGGCTCTTCTGTTTCAACAATTCATTCTAGGCGATAATTTGGCACACCTCCTCGCGTGCAAAAGGCGGGCACAACCGCATTTCGACGATAACCTCTCTCCTTCACTAGTTGAACGTGTTTTCGTAAGCTATATTTCTGATCAGAGGAGCCACCATAGAGATACCTGAACGTAACATGCCCTCCGTGATTGTCGCTCTGTTGCACAAAGTCTTGTGGATTGTTAAATCACACCGCGACCGTCTTTTACACATGGAGAGGACGGACAAATTAGTCGAGGCACGAGACAGGGTTACTACGCAGAAGATGAAACTGATCCGACGCGTCGTTTGTCAATGCACTGCTGCCTGTCAGCCGCGATGTTGTGAGATGGTAGCCTATCTTCAACATCATGCAAAGCTGGCATGTAAGTGTAAAGATTCTCAGCGCAGAATACTAATATCGGCCCCTGAACAAGCCAATTCTTTCCACCATTCCAGCCTTTGCTAGGGCCGTGAACAAGCATGACCATGAGCGATCCAGCAACGTACGAGGAGTTGGTCCAAAAGACCAAATGCATACGTCCATTCATCACACCGACAGAAGTTTCGGCATACGACACCTTCTATCCATCCAACCCTCACCCCAAAATTGCCATCATAGCTTCTCTAATGGATGAGCTCTATACGCTATTCATCAAGATGCGTTACCTATCACCCGCTTCCGTGTCTTTTGCTCCCCACACCAGTTCTCCGGTCTCTCTACGCCATGCTGCTTTATTCGGATTAGAGAAGCAAGTGGTGGATCTGTTGCAATTACTTCCATATCATGACGGCGAATCTCCAAACTGGAATTTTGGTTCGGATGCTGGAGAACTTATCCACGGAGGCGAGTTTGATGGAGATATGAGGGGGGAGGGCAAGGAAGAAGTTTGGTGGAGGAAATGCGTGGATCCGTTATACTATCTGGATGTCGGGCAAGACGAGCAGAGCACCGTGGGGTGGAGTCTGGTTTGTGAAGATGTTGATGCAGAAGGCGCAGAGATGGAGGAAAAGGAGGAAGAAGAAAAGGGCTGGCTGACGATTGACGAGCCAGAAGAAGACAATCTCGAAGACCAAGATTGGCAGACAGACGAGGAAGAAACGAGCGATACTTCCTTCATGAGCTCCGAAGACGATACTGACGAGGAACGATCGTCTCCGGACGATATCATCCAGGAAGAAGAACTTGTTCTACTGCAACAAGATACCCTCCTCGCAGAAGCAGCATTGGAGGAACAAAAAGCAGCAGATGCAAAAGCTGAGGAAGAGTCGCAGGCCAAGAGAAGGGCATACGAACAAGATCCCAGGAATGAGCGCTTACTTCTCTACATTCGTCCCTGGCACGTAACTCTCAACAGCATTGGCAACCACGGCACGGCCCTGTTCCTCAACACGCACAACTTCACAATCTCCGAAACTGCCTTTGGAAACATCTGCGACTTTAAACACGATGCAATTCCTTACCTACGCAAGATCATAGCGAACTTTAAGGATCTCACTTGGATACCCGGAGGACTGTACTCGCCCAACAATAAGAGACATGTAGCATACAAACAGCTCTATCTCCAATCGGGATGGCCAGAAGCCTTCAACGGCGATAAATTCGACCATCTGCGAGAGGAATACGAGAATAAAAGGCGCCAACGATATCGCGACCAAGAGCCTTTGAGGACGCTGTGCGACCATGTTGCTGAAATGGAATCCCGTGAGCTCGATAAACTTCACTATCAACACGCGATCGAAAAACTGTCCCTCTTACCATCTGCTGCTGATACTGGCGAACGCAAGCACTTGGAACAGACGATCGATCGTTGTGGAAGAAAGTTTCTACCTGCCTACTTCGAGCCTGTGGGCGAGGATGTCCTCCAAGGCTTGACGACCAAACTCGAAGACATGCTCAACCGGGGACGCACAGAGCAACAAGTCAAATATTTGAGAACAGCAATAGCAGAAACAAAACTCGAGATGCAAGCGAACAGCTTCGAGGAGAGGGATTGGTTGTTTTATGAGCTGAGGAGAAAAGAAGCATTACTGGTTGATGAAGAGACCAGGGCAGGATTTGACTGGCATGGTCTTTGGAGAGATTCAAAGACTGATCCGGATGTGGTGTTGACAGCAGAGATTATTCGGGAAATGGCAAAAAAGAGGTTCGAAAGACACGAGGAGTAGTGTCAGCCAACTACAAAACCTGGCATATTTGCTCTTCTCGAGTGATCTACAGTGACGTGATGAGCTATAGAAATGCAGAAGATTGTCTAAAAGGGAGAAGTCGTTGATAGCAAAGCGAACGAGTACATCTTCGAGAGCCAGATTGGGAGAGCGATGGATGAAAGACCTCGTTCGTCGAAACAAGCATCTTGACCGAAAGTCTAAAGTTGAGGTCGACCAAGGCCGGCCTCTAGCGAAAGAGCCACAGGCCGCAAGTCAGGGTTCAAAAAAGCATTTCCCGTCAAGCAAAGGCTATAGAAAGTTAGAGGATCACTTTTTGACTGCAAAAGGGGCGGACTGACGCTGGTCGGATGGCCGGCTAATTGAATGTCAAGTAGAATCGATGAAGCTCTTTGATGCATGATGAATGAAAGCATCTCGGATGCACAGTATTTGAAATGAAAGGTTTGCGCGGTTTCAGATGCAGCCACATGTAGCCATGCGCTGAATATAGGGACCAAGTTTCCAGGAAGGAGGTGGTTCTGATCTCGGTCACGAGCGCAAGCCTGATGGATTTCGTTTCTTTACTGCATGGCTTCTGCTGTCATGCTTTGTAGTCGTCTGCGATCCTTCGGCGAGGTAGACGAGTTATGAGGTCACCGCATGTCAGCAAGGCATTGGCACCGAGATAGTGCCAGGAGAGAAGCGACCGAAGCTGAAGAGATGGAGTAAGACAAACACAAGTGCCGGGGACGACCGGGGGTGAAGGTGGGGAGTTCTGGGGCTCGGTCTCGATGCACAGCAAAATGCAGCGACCGTGCGAAACGGCATTAGATCAGGTAATTGGAATAGGCCCGAGACAGGATTGATCGAAAGTGTTCAATCATGATGCACGTGGATGCAGTTCGCCGTGATTCTGACAAGCTTCGATAGAAAGGCAGGCGGCTACAGACGTGTCAGATGCGGATGCCGTAGCCTTGTAGAAATGTAGAAGGGATCATCCAGAACAGATGATGGGGTTAGGCAAACGAAGTGCGAAGAGCACCGGCAGACTCCAGAGCAATTCGCGGGTGGCTGACGGTGGATCACGTGTATCCGACATCACGCCTTCCTAGTGGGTCACAGGACGCTAAGATGGCTCCAAGACCAACGCCACCTACATGCTCGCTAAACACAGAAAGGCGGCCTCGGACTCGACAGGTGCTTGGGGATGGTCAAGAATTCGGGGATGGACAGAGGGTCAACACAAAGCATATCTCTGGGTAATTGGGAGTGTTCAGGGACTGCGGGATGGTCGGTGAACTCGAGGGGACGCAAATTCAAGGTTCGGGCAGCTGAAATGGTGCATGCATGGTTAAAGGCGGCCGAGGTGTGGAGAAGCAGCTGGCGGTTTCCCGGGGAGTGTGCATGAATCCCGCAAACGATCCCCAAGTTGTGCCCGCATTTTCCATTTCCCAAGAAGGCTCCTTCCTGCTTTAATTTGCCCCTCGTCGTGTATGAGAGCGACTCGACACAACTCGACCTGAACGGCGGCGGACGCGACCATCCAGGACACCACGAAATGCTGTCAGCCGGCGGCATGCATTATCCTCAAGGCTTTGGCCGCATGTCGAGTGCCAACATGGTAACACACCACGACCACAACCAAGCTCCCATGTCTGGATTGGACGCTCTGGCCCAGGGCTCGCAGTATGCGTTGCAGCAACTCCACGACTCGCATCTGAATCCAGCTCCGCAAGAGCACGATGGCTTTGGCCAGACGCAGAGCGGGCAGGACCAGAGTGCGAGCAACAAGGGCAGCAGCAACGGGGCGCCGGTGCGACGAAGAATCAGCCGGGCGTGCGATCAATGCAACCAGCTGCGGACCAAGTGCGATGGCAAGACTCCTTGCGCGCACTGCGTGGGTATGTTGACCAGCCGGACTTGACGACGCTCAGCCGAGACCAAGCCCGGGCTAACGCGTCATGATATACAGAATTCGGCCTGACGTGCGAATACAATCGCGAGCGCAAGAAGCGCGGCAAGGCGTCGCGCAAAGACATTGCCGCCCAGTCGCAGAATCCCGCCACGGCCACTTCAGACAATGGCGCCAACGACAGTCCCAAGTCGAGCAACGAGCAGTCGGCTCCCCCAGAAAACGCCACCGACATGGCCCAGATTTCGCTCAAGCGACGCAGGTCCAGTAATCACCACGTCCCTCCACCTCCACAGAGGAGGGCCTCGATGACTGTGCCCAATCCGCAGACCCTAGGCCCACCTCTGCCTCCACCCCCACCACCACCGCAAGCACAACAACAACCACCGCCTCAGCCCCAGCCGCAGCACCATCTACCGCCGCTAAATTTGAACAAAGATGCTGTTCCGGGTGCTCCAAACGATCGCTACTCCAACGTACGCGCCTCCGTCGACGGCCAGAGCCAACCTGCTATTCTGCCTACTCCTCGCGCAAATCACTCGGCAATGCCTGACCGCGCCCCTGTCGGCGTCACGAACTACCCGGGTTCCATGGACGATTACCACCGTAGTGTCTTGCAGCAACCGCCGTCTGCCGTCGCTCATCACTCCATGATGCCAGCCGGCGCTGCTCCTCTCTCGGCTCCGCTTACTTATCCGAATGGCATGGCTTTCAATCCAGAGAGTCCCTACGCTGTACCAAGCCCCCAGAGCCAGAACAACAATTTCAATACAAACTTTCGCATGGGCGAGTCGCCCATCTCTGCTCACGGCTTGATGGGCACCTCACCACATGCCGGCTCTCCCGGATGGTTACAGCTACCCTCTCCTTCCGCCGCTCTGTACACGAATTTCCAACAACCCAACAACCAGACCTTGCGCTACCCAGTCCTGAAGCCTATCCTCTCCAGAATCTCAGCCATCATACCCATCAGTCTTGCGTGCGACCTTCTGGAAATCTACTTCTCAAGCTCATACAGCAAGTTTATCCAACCCGCCTCTCCTTACGTCCTTGGTATCATTTTCCGCAAGAACTCCTTCCTGCGTCAGAACAACCCCCGAACATGCAGTCCTGCTCTGCTTGCGAGTATGCTTTGGGTTGGTGCTCAGACTAGTGAATCTGCTTTCCTAACCTCCCCTCCGTCGGCACGCGGCAAAGTCTGTCAGAAACTTTTGGAGCTCACCGTCAGTCTTTTGCGACCTCTCATTCACACGCCCACCGAAGGCTCTACTCAAACAGCAAATCCCGTTGTAAATGGCGTTGCCCTGGGAGGCTTTGGTGTGGCATTGCATACTGCAAGACACGATAGCGAAGGTGGCTCTACGGGCGCTGCAGGAGCTCTGGATGACGTCGCGACCTACATCAACCTGGCCACTGTCGTTTCAGCTAGCGAATACAAAGCTGCAAGTTTGCGCTGGTGGAATGCAGCTTGGTCCTTGGCTAGAGAGCTCAAATTGGGCAGAGAACTTCCGCCCAACCCAGACCCCTCAATGCAACAGGACGAGAGCGCGATTGCTGAAGGAAACGCAGAAAATGACATGGGCATTAACGGCCAGCAGGGTTTCAATTCACGGCGGTTCAGCGGCATGCCTGCATCCATGTCACAACCGGGCTCGGTGACCGAAGAAGAAAGAGAAGAGAGAAGGAGAGCCTGGTGGCTGCTGTACATCGTCGACAGACATCTTGCGCTTTGCTACAACAGGCCGCTTTTCCTTTTGGATGCCGAGTGCGAAGGCTTGTTGCAACCCGAAGACGAATCTGTCTACCAGGCAGGCGAGTACTACACGACCGAAAACATGCCCGAGACATACTACCGACGGAGAGGTCCGCCACTGGAATGCACTGGACACAGCATTTTTGGTTACTTTTTGCCACTGATGACCATCTTGGGTGAAATCGTGGATCTAAATCATACTCGTAACCATCCTCGATTTGGCATGCGGTTCAGAAACGGCACAGATCTGGATGATATGGCACATGAGATCAGTCTCCAGCTGGATTCATACGGTCGCAGCTTGGAAGCGTTCGAAGCACGATTCATTCCGACTGATGGAACCAACCCTGACGGCACGCATGTCGACAACGCCAGCCCATCGAACCAGTCTACCAGCAGTAACCGCATCACCGAGACCGTCCTTCTTACCAAGACAATCGTGGCTTATGGAACACATCTGATGCACACGTTGCATATTCTTTTGAATGGCAAATGGGATCCCATATCTCTGCTAGACGACAACGATTTGTGGATTTCTTCCCAATCATTCGTCTCGGCTACAGGGCATGCGGTCTCGGCTGCCGATGCCATTAGTGGTATCTTGGACTATGACCCGGATCTCAGTTTCATGCCCTTCTTCTTCGGCATTTATCTTCTTCAAGGTAGCTTCTTACTACTGTTGATCGCGGACAAGCTGCAGGGAGAGGCAAGTGCGAGTGTCGTCAAAGCATGCGAACAGATTGTCCGAGCTCATGAGGTCTGTGTCGTGACTCTGAACACGGAATATCAGGTTTGTTTTACCGCCATCGATAATTTCTATAAACTTCGACTAACATCTTGCACAGAGAAATTTCCGAAAGGTCATGCGCAGTGCTCTGAGTCAAGTCCGCGGACGCAGTCTCGAAGACTTTGGCGAACAACAGCAACGCCGCAGGGAGGTGCTTGCTCTGTACAGGTGGACAGGCGATGGGTCTGGATTGGCGTTGTAGATCAACGGTCGTGTTGATGGCGAGAAAAAGTGGTTATAAGAACAACAACGAAGTCATGTGGTATTGGGTCTGTGGCTGCTGTATGGAGCCTTTTGTATTTTTGCTTTGCTCTCTTTTCTCAGATACCCCATACTGTTTCTAGCATTTGCGGTACACAGAACATGTTGCAGACGCCCACATGCTTTGCAGATGCCTTCGTTTCTCATGAACGAGTAGTGTATATGGAGGTCTCTCGTGTCTGGTAAACAGATGTCGGTCATCAAGGCCAATATTTTTCAAGCCAAGCACAACCTTCCTTGACCCATTCTGCATCCAAGGTCACTGCACCATCAAATCCATGCTCGCCAGGTTGTATCGTGTACCTCAGCGGCGTATCGGAATGGGTTTGCTTGAGCTTGTCGACAAAGTTATTCGACGCCTCGATAGGCACCTGCGTATCTCGTCAGTCATCGTATTGGTTTCACAGCACCTCCCCAGGCAAACTTACCAGCGAGTCCTCTTTGCCATGGATGATCCAACATGCAGGGACACTCTTGGTCGTTTCAAGATTGTCGATTGCATGCACACCATTCCCATCGCCCAAGAACTGCAGGTATCGTCCAGCCTGTACAGTAGCGCAGATGAACAACCACAACTCCCACGGATGTGTTTCCGTCCTCACTGCTCCTTTCTTCATGTCTCTCAGATAATCATCGATCTCTGACTCTGGTTGCTGGGGTGCCCCGGCCATGTGCTTTTCTCCTTTTTGCGAAAAGTGGGCAATTTTGTTGTCCAGCATGCCGTACTGCGATATCGCTGCTTTAATGCCAGCATCAGGGAAAAGCAGTGCTGATTGAATGGCCAGGTATCCGCCTGCTGATTCTCCGGCGACGAGGACATTGCTCACATCCACCTCTACGCCTTTTGCCATCTTGCCCACTTCTGCTGGCAATGAGGTCTTCACCCACGACCAAAAGTCTGCAATGTCGTCGAGGACATCTCTTCCGTTTGCTTCGGGCAAGAGTCGGTAGTTTGGTGTGACGAGGATGGCGTTCTTTTGGGCTGCCAGTTGGATTGTCCATGTTGCGTGCCATTCTTCGTAAAGTTTGGATCCGCAGATCAGAAAGCCGCCGTGGAAGTGGACGAGCAGTGGATGCTTTCCCGGTTGGATGGTTTTCGGAATGAGGACAGTGGTGGAGATTTCGTGGTTGTTGACGGTTTTGTAGACGAAGTCTTTTTGGTTAAAGTCGGTGTACTTGGATGTAGTCATATTGGTTGTGCTTGCCCTTCGATTCTTCTGAGGACTTTTGAATCTGTTTTGAGATTGTGTAGAATGACAGAGTCAACAAATGGGTCCATTAGATGTAATACGAATTCGGATATAATGGTAGCTCCGATATATTATCCCCGATTCGACTTCCGGAACGTCACTTCCTCGACACGAATATAATATGTCGTCAAGCTCCGTTACAAATGGAAGACAGAGTTCGCTTCTAATCTCCTGCCAAAAAAGAGCAGAGGTTAATCAATGGCGAGCTGAAGGAAAACGATGAGCAAACGAAACCGATCAACGAGGAAGCAACGAACGAAGCGAGCAACGTTCATCGGCAACAGCAAAGGGGAAACAACAACAGAAGGATGTTACAGCAAGGAAAGCAACAAGAACGAGAAAGAACAAAGGACAGTAAAAACAAATTGAAATAACTTCTCTCTATATACAAGAAATAGATATAAAAAAAAATATACATAAAACGTAGACGACGTAAACGCATAACACGTAAAACACACGCAGAGCAATCCAGGCTCGAATACGTGATTAAACGGGAACGACGTGGCGAACAGAATGATATACTGAACGCAAATGCATGTCGAGCCCCGATTCAAAGGGTGAGGTATAGTATGATTGTATACAAAAAAGCACAAAAAGAAACAAAATCCACCCCGAATCGCTTCCGATATAGTCTAACAAGAAAACGCCCATTCCCAATTTTTTGAATATTTGGTGCCGAAACGCGTTCCTGGTTTTTATGATGCCATGACCAAGGCCAAAAGAGCCATACGGACGAACATGCCATACTTCATCTGTAAAAATTGTCAGCAAACAAGTCAGAAAACCAAAAGATACAGAACTTACCTGTCTGAAGTAAGCAGCCCGGGGATCGTTGTCAACCTCGGGGCTGAGCTCCAAGTTGCGAGGAAGAGGGTGCATGACAATCATGTTCTTCTTTGCGTGCTTGAGGGTAGCGGCGCTGACGACGAGACCATCCTTGACCTGCTCGTACAAAGACAGGTCCTCGAAACGCTCCTTCTGCACACGAGTGCAGTAGATGACGTCGGATTGGGCAACGATCTCAGGGTTCAGCTCGTGAGACTCGGCGCCGAGTTGGCCGCGGCTCTGGAGAGCGCTACGAACCTTCTCGGGGAGACCGATCTGCTTGGGTGCCACGAGGTTGATTGTGCAGTTGTAGTGCTTGAGTAACTCGCAGAGAGAGTGCACGGTGCGGCCGTACTTAAGATCACCGACGAAGGTAATGGTGAGACCGTTGGCGGTACCAAGCTCCTCACGAATGGTGAAGAGATCCAAGAAGGCTTGGGTAGGGTGCTCGCGCGAGCCGTTACCAGCGTTGATGATGGGGTGGTCAGCAGCTTCAGCAGCAATATCGGCACTGTCATCCTCGGGGTGGCGGAGGACAATAGCGTCACCGTACTGGTCAAGAGTGCGGATGGTGTCCGATAGAGTCTCACCCTTCTTGGTGCTCGAGTGGGACTCGTTGATCATGATGCACTGACCACCGAGACGCTTCATGGCAGCATCGAAGGAAGACGAAGTGCGAGTAGAAGGCTCGTAGAACATCAAGCAGAGAAGCTTGTTCTTGAGGATATCAAGAACACCGTCGCGCTCAACACCCAGGCGCATCTCCGAAGCGACAGTCATGAGAAGGTGCAATTCCTTTCTTGTGAACTGGTTGACCGAAGTGATATCTCTGCCCTTGAAAGGAGAGTTGTGAAGGAGTTCTTGAAGAGAGGGAGTCTGCTTGGCAACAGGCTCTTCAAGAGAGGTCGAGGGAAGCTCGGCAAAGGTCTGGTAGTCGATGCTGCTGATAGCCATGTCGTAGTTGCGAGCAATGGCCTCGATGAGAATCTTGGCGTTCTTGACGTTAGTCACCAGAGGAGTCTGGTAGTCAACAGCCATTCTGCGAGTACGGTAACCCTTAGACATGTAGTTGGCAGGACGACGGAAGCGGTTGCTTGATGGCAAGTTGATGTACAAGTCGATCAAGTTGTTGGCAAGAGCGTGAGTCAACGAGTATTCGGTTCTCTGCTCGTCATCCTGGAGAGCCTCCAAGAACTTGCAAGGAACACCGTGCTCCTCGAGGAAGTCAGCGGTACCAGCAGTGGCGTACAGGCTATAGCCGAGCTTGTGGAGCTTCTCAATGGAAGGCAACAACTCTTGCTTGTCCTTGTAAGCACCGATGGACAGAAGGATGTTCTTCTTGGGGAGGCGGAAGCCGGTTGCAACGAGAGCCTTCATGTAGGCCTCGTACTTGGTACGACCGAAACAAGCGACCTCACCAGTGGAAGCCATCTCAACACCGGTGACAGGATCGGCTCCCGAAAGACGCGAGAACGAGAATTGAGGGACCTTGACACCAATGTAATCCTTGGGCATAGTGACAGGGGGGTACTCCTGGAGGGGCAGACCAGCCATAGCCTTAGTGGCCAACTCGATAAGGTCGACACCAGTAACCTTTGAAACGAAGGGGAAAGATCTTGAAGCTCTGACATTGCACTCGATGACCTTGATGTCGTTATCCTTGGCGATGAACTGAATGTTGTAAGGACCGGTGATGTTGAGAGCCTCGCCGATCTTCTTGGTAGCCTCCTCGATACGTCTGACGGTTTCGGCATCCAGGTCCTGAGGAGGCTGGATCAGAGTAGCGTCACCAGAGTGAACACCGGCGTTCTCGACGTGTTCAGAGATGAAGTGGCCGATCATAGTACCGTTGCGGGCAACAGCGTCCATCTCGATCTCCTTGGCACCCTCAATGTACTTGGTGATGACAACCGGGTGGTCCTTGGAAACCTCAGCAGCCTGGTTGAGGTAGTTGGCAAGGTCGTGCTCCGAGTAGACGGTGTTCATGGCAGCTCCGGAAAGAACGTATGAAGGGCGGACGAGCACAGGGTAAGACACGGCATCACAGAACTTCTTAGCCTCGTCGATGCTGGTCAGCTCCTTCCATTGGGGCTGGTCGACTCCAATTCTGTCAAGCATACGCGAGAACTTGTATCTGTTCTCGGCAGAGTCAATCATCTCAGGTGAGGTACCAAGAATCTTGACGTTGAGACGGTGGAGAGGCAGAGAGATGTTGTTGGGAGTCTGGCCACCCATGGAGAGAATGACACCACTAGAGTTCTCGAGCTGGTAGATATCGAGGACGGTCTCAAGGGTGATGTTCTCAAAGTACAGGCGGTCGGCCTCATCGTAATCGGTGGAGACGGTTTCTGTGGGATTCAAGTCAGCTAGTATTCACAAGGATGAGCAAGGTCTTTGCTTCATACCTGGGTTATACTGTAACACGTTTATGTTAGCAAGAAAAAATCTAGAAAACAATCAGAGCAATAAGTAGACTTACGTTGACCATCACTGTTTTAAAGCCTTGCTCTCTGAGCGTACGGACAGTGCGAACAGAGCACCAATCGAACTCGACGGAGGAGCCTATGCGATAAACGCCGGATCCCAGAACCATCACACCGTTGTCATTGAAGTCGATGTCCGACTCAATTCCATTGTAGGTTGTGTAGAGGTAGTTAGTGAATGCCGGGAACTCACCTGCAACTGTGTCAATCTGCTTGACAACAGGCATGATATCGTACTCGAGTCTGTGCTTGCGGACGGTCTGCTCGTTGGTAGACCAGAAAATACTCAGCTGCTTGTCTGAGAAACCGAGCTCCTTGGCCTGTCTGAAGAGCGACGAGGGAACGTCGCCGACCTTCTTGGTGCTCATGAGCTTGCCGAACTCACTCAGACCCTTAAGTTTGCTCAAGAACCACTTGTCGATCTTGGTCAATTCCCAAATCTTGTCGACGGTGTAACCAGAGTGCATGGCGTTGGCGATGGCAAACATTCTCTGGTCAGAGGGAGTCTGCAACTCCTGGTCGATGGACATGAGAGCGCTAGTCTCCTGGAAGCCGAGGTTGCTAACATCGACAGCACGGATGGCCTTCTGGATGGCTTCTTCGAATGTTCTACCAATGCTCATGACTTCACCAACACTCTTCATGGCAGAGCCGAGAAGAGTGGAGACACGAGTGAACTTCTTCAGATCCCAGCGAGGAATCTTGACAACGACGTAGTCGAGAGAAGGCTCGAAGCAGGCGCAGGTGACCTTGGTGACGGTGTTCTTGATCTCGTTCAATGGGATACCAAGACCAAGCTTGGCAGCGACGAAGGCCAGGGGGTAACCAGTGGCCTTGGAGGCGAGAGCAGAGGAACGCGACAGACGCGCGTTGACTTCGATGATACAGTACTCTCTGGAGTCAGGGTTGAGAGCGTACTGGATGTTACACTCACCGACAACGCCGAGGTGACGGATGACGTTGACGGCAGTGCGTCTCAGCATCATGAAGTCCTTGTCAGACAGAGTCTGCGAAGGAGCAACGACGATGGAGTCACCAGTGTGAATACCCAGGGGATCAAAGTTCTCCATGTTACAGACAGTAATGCAGTTGTCCTGGCAATCACGGACGACTTCGTACTCAATTTCCTTCCAGCCCTTCATACTGCGCTCAATGAGGACTTGGGGACTGGCAGCGAATGCCTTGTTGCAGAGCTCGCGAAGTTGGTCCTCGTTGTCGGCGAAACCACTGCCCAGACCACCAAGGGCATATGCGGCACGGATGATCAATGGGAAGCCAATCTGCTTACCAGCGGCCATGGCCTCCTCCATGTTGTTGGCAGAGGCGGACATGGCGCACTTCTCGCCAATCGATTCCATGGCACGGGCAAAGAGCTCACGGTCCTCAGTGGTGATGACAGTATCGATTTGGGTACCGAGAACCTTGACACCGAGACCTTCGAACTCGTCCTTGAGCTGGATACCGACCGACAGGGCAGTCTGACCACCAAAGGTGCAGTAGATACCGTCGGGCTTCTCCTGCTTGATGACCTTGCGGACAAAGTCGGCATTGACAGGCAGGAAGTAGACCTTGTCGGCCAGACCCTTGGAAGTCTGAATGGTGGCAATGTTGGGGTTGATCAAGATTGTGTAGATACCCTCCTCCTTGAGAGCCTTGATGGCTTGCGAACCAGAGTAATCGAACTCACCGGCCTGACCGATGGAGAGACCACCACTGCCAAGAACCAGGACCTTCTTGACGGTGACTCTGGGGTTGGCCTTCTGGTTCTCAGCGAGATCACCACCGGGGAACTTGATGGGCTGGTGCATCATGCTGGAGTCCTTGATGACCTTCTGGACAGCATCCAGGAAGACGTCGAAGAGGAACTCGGTGTCCTGGGGACCAGGAGCACTTTCGGGGTGGAACTGGACACTGAAGTAGGGGCGGCTGGTGTGTCTGATACCCTCGTTGGAGCCGTCGTTGGCGTTGACGAACAGCTCAGACCAGTCCTGGGTCAGGGTACGCGAGTCGACGGCGTAACCGTGGTTTTGCGATGTGATGTAGCACTTGCCTGAAATCAAGTTTGTGCAAGGAATGTTGTGGCCTCTGTTACCATACTTCATCTTGACAGTCTCGGCACCCGAAGCACGGGCGAGAAGCTGGTGTCCCAAACAGATACCGAAAATGGGGACTCTGGCCTCGCGGATGTTGGCCTGAATGTTCTTGACAGTCTTCTCCATCAATGCCGGGTCACCAGGACCGTTGGAGATGAAGAGACCATCGTACTCCTTTCCAGCCAATGAAGGGAAGTCGTAGTCCCAAGGGACGACCTGGACCTCGACACCACGCTTGACGAGGCATCTCAGCTGATTATACTTGAGACCGACGTCAACGCAGACAATGCGGATGGGTCTGCCTGAGGGGTGCTTCAGAGCAGTTGACGGCTCGGGCGAGTAGACTTTGGGCTCCTTGATCGAGACTAGACCATGTCAGAAACAGCTTCACATTCCATCCTGTCAGGCAGCCTCACCATCTGCAACCAAGTTCTGGTTGTTAGGGTTGGACCATTCGACCTCCTCGAACTCGGGCTTCTCGGCCGTCTCGCCATTGCTGAGAGTGATGCCGTTGGTGATGGGGGCAGCGGCACCGGAGCCAGACTTTTGCAGTCTCATGCGGCCGAGCATGCTACCCTTCTCGCGAATGATCTTGGTGAGGGCACGCGTGTCGACGCCGCAGAGGGCGGGCACGCCTTGCTCCTTCAGCCATTTGCCCAATGAAGAGGTGGCCAGGTAGTGTGAGTATTCTTCGCCGCAGTATGAAGCAACGATCAGACCCGCAACGTGGATCTGCGACGCCTCGAAGTGAGCAGGGAGGTCCTTGAGTAGGGGGTCCATCTCGTTTCTGTCGGGCACACCATAGTTGCCGACCAGGGGGTAGGTGAGGACCAGGATCTGGCCCTTGTATGAAGGGTCGGTGATGGACTCTTCGTAGCCGACCATGCCAGTCGAGAAGACCAGCTCGCCGGCTACGCTCTTCTCAGCACCAAAGGATTTGCCTTCGGCGAGACGGACACATTCCGTGCCTTCTCTAGCCTCGAGGGCGATGAGCTTGTCTCCAGTGTGGCCAGCCATTGTGCAAGACGAGGCCAGTTTGAACTGATGACACAAGGACGGAGGAAAAAGACAAGATGGATATGAAAAAATGTCTCCAGGGTCTTGGCACTAAAGCTGTGTCCCCGCGCTGAGGAACGTGCGAGCCCGCAAAACGTCACTGAAATGGTCAATGTTTCTCCTGTAGAGTGCAGAAAGACGGGGAAGACGAGGTTCAACTGTGAGTTGTAGGACTCGGATGACTTGGAGGAGCTCGAGGATGACAGAGAAACATATATACAAAGTGATGTGTTGCTTCTACAGCTGCATCGTTGTTTACACCCAGCTCGAGTGGCCGTCGACCTGCATAACGCGTGCAAAACTTTTTACACCCAAGTGGCCGCCGAGTCAGGCCGTTGGAACAAGCAAATCATTTTGTTGAGTGCGGTATCGCTGAGCTACCACCTCTCGAAACAACTTCCTACACAAGCAGAAGCTCTGTCAGACTACATACTGGAATGACTGCTGCTTGCGGAGCGAGTTGATTGGGATTTCTGATCAGAAATACTTTTTTTTCCTAGCCGTGAAGACGGTTCCTGCGGCCATGCGGGAGTGCGGGAAGATCAAGCTGGCTGCAGGAGAGGCGGCCGCGCCGGTGCCGTTGAGAGGGAATTGGCCACTAATTGGCGGTGCTTATCCCGACTTAACCTGGATTAACGACGATTAACGAAATTATTCGGTCATCACTTTGCTCGCAGCTTCCGATGAGGTCAGCAGCTTACAAGTGCTACACGATACACTCGAGCTCTCTTAACATCAGGCGACGAGACACATAACATCTCATCGCTTGTCACTCTTAAAAGAACGCATGTTCTCTTTGCTAAGACGCTCACAACTCATCAACACTCATCTGACCCCCACACGCATTCGCACGATGGCCGTCAGTTCAATGGACATTCCCTCGCAAATTGCGGTATACTGATTACATAGCAGACTCAAGACAAGCAAAAGGACATCCTCAACTGGGTTGATCCCAAGGACAAGTCCGGAGAGTTCAAGAGACAACAGTCCGTCTTCCGTGACTTCATCAAGAACGAGCCTGGTGCAGAGTTCCCCGCCGAAAAAGGCAGATACCATCTCTACGTATCATATGCATGCCCCTGGGCGCACCGCGCTCTGATTGTCCGTAAACTCAAGGGCCTCGAGGATATCATCTCTTACACTTCTGTTCACTGGGAGATGCTCGAGAAGGGTTGGCGATTTGCGAAACCTGATGAAGACGTTCCCGGCGCCAACACCACGCCCGATCCTCTGCACGAGGGCTACACTCATCTCCGTGACATCTACTTTGAGAACAACAAGGACTATGAAGGCCGTTTCACTGTACCTACTCTCTACGACAAGAAGCAAAAGCGTATTGTCAACAATGAGAGTAGTGAAATCATCAGAATGATGTACCACACCTTTGACGATCTGCTTCCCGAGAAGTTCAAGAACGTGGACCTTCTCCCTTCGGACCTCGAGAAGCGTATTGAGGAGACAAACGAGTGGACTTACAACGATATCAACAACGGTGTCTACAAGTCAGGCTTCGCAACGTAAGTGTCTATGCTTGCTGATAATCGATCTGATCCCTCGCTGACTATACCCAGAACTCAAGAAGCTTACGAGAAGAACGTCAAGACTTTGTTCAAGTCACTTGATCGTGCGGAGGAGGATCTTGCGAAATCTGGTGGTCCCTTCTATCTGGGCGACAAGCTGACCGAGCTTGATGTGCGCCTCTACACAACCATCATCCGATTCGATGCCGTCTATGTTCAGCACTTCAAGTGTAACATTCGCGATATCCGCAGTGGCTACCCTAACCTCCACAAGTACGTTCTGACTTACCATTAGTGCGGGAAAGCCATGCTGACAGATTTCTTCTAGATGGATGCGTAACTTGTATTGGAACGACGACGCCTTCAAGAGCACCACCGAGTTCACTCACATCAAGTGCCATTACACAAAGTCACACAAGCAGATCAACCCTTTCTCGATCACGCCAGTTGGCCCTGTGCCCGATATCCTGCCTCTCGATCAGGATGTCCCCGCCGCTGCTGCGGCCATACGTACGACGAATAAGTAGAAGATTTATTGATTGGGGCTTCGATACTATTGTACGCTAGTAGTCTCTGTGGCCTTCCCATTACAGACATGGGAAAGAAATCACATCTTATGACTCGATCCTATGGTAATTCCTGATCTCGATATTCACTGCCAATGCGCCGTTGTGTTCCTCCACATCGATCCCAGCCTTACACAACGTTGTGGTTGGCTTGAAATCAAGGTAGACAAGTGGTCTGGCCAGATCTATTTTGAATTGCAGAGCCTCTTACTCATTAACTCATTAAGAACCCTCCCGTGCTGGTCGCAAGAACTGTAATGGTAGATGACAGATGCTCCAACATCAACGTCTTCATTGCCGTCTATATCTGACTCGGACACTCAAAAGCTTGTCGACCATAACACGCAGGCGAAGCCGGGAAGTTGAGACGTCAGGCAGGAGCCTAGATTAGACAATAATGCCGTTTCTCGATGCGCTTCCACAGTCGACAAGCATTGTCGCTTGCCACGAGTCTCGGCTACGAGTGTGTCTCGGATGGCAAGTGATCTCATGGTTCATCTCGGAGTGCACTACGAGAGAAGCCCCAAATCGTTTTCTGGAAGGATAGTATGTCATGGGGTAGCCACGTTTCTCAAAGAGGGCAATTTCACTTCAAAGCAAAAGTATAAGTGCTCTAGACCTTGTGCTTTTGTGCTTCTGCCAAGGCATGGGGCTTTGACCGTCAACATTTTCGGAGTAAACATCGCTCCGATCAGATCGGCTCCCGCTCCGACGACATCGAGGCCAAAGGTCGCTTCGACCTCAAAGCGAACGCCAGACGCACGTCTTCGCTGCTAAACCTCTTTGCAGAAGACTTCAGCTATTCAGCTGGCGTAGTGGTTGAGCGTCTATGACCCACCCGACTCGCGCAGGTTCTTTCAGGGGCTCTAGGTGCCTTTTGCGCAGGTCACTCGCCAGGTACTTGCTCTTGTTTCGTCTTGGGTTTCTACATATTGAAGAACCAGATATTGGGATGCAAGACATCTGCCACCATTCACGGCAGCGGGCCGCAGAGTATCTGCAGATCGACGGGATGTAGATCGTCAACTCGGGTGTAGTACCCAAGTTGCTCATTATTCTGTGTGTTTCGCCCACGTTGTGCATGAGAAATCCCTCTGCATCAAACTCTTCGTGATAGATCGGCGATGGTATCCCTGAAGTACGCTTGCGCTGAGAACTCGTGTGCAAGCGTTGCCGACCTAACATGGACCACTGCAAGCCACCGGGCTTTCCGATAAAGTCAGAGAAGAACTTTGGCGTCGAAGTTGCAAGGAAACCGTTTCGGCTGTTCATCCGAGATGCACCCTGATTGGCACAAATCACCTCACCTGGTCCAACGTCGCGACCAAACCCGCTTCCGGTCCGTGAGAGCGGGCAGGACCTCGTGGTCTTGTCTTTTTACTGTGAACTGTCAGCGCAAGTCTAGACCTGTGGCTTGCGCAAGAGATAATATTGTGACAAAATCACAGCAAGCCCAAGCCTCTTACACATCTCGCACCGGCAAACCCGATCAAGGAAGCGCCTCGTCTGCTTATGGCTTCAACCATTGACCGCATCTGTACCAACCAGGTGGGCTCGGGCGCATTCTAGTCGAAGAAATCGAAGTGGCTTTGTCCTCGTCTGCTGAAATCGCGGCGTTCGCGATGTGACTTGCGCAATACCTTGGAGCTCTCAGCGGACCCCATAGATGCAGGGGCTCAAGATACAATCCATATGTTGCGATGATCTGTGAAAGATCAGCTCCGCCAAAACAAGTGTATACGTCCCCTCCACCTATTTGTGCCTCAGTCCAGATCCTAGGATGTCTCAAAGTCCCGGCCGGATACAAGTTTACCGACGTCTTACCGTTAGCACCAGCAACCGAACAGTCGCAACGACTAAACATTGACACTGTTCCAAAAGAGCTTAAACTTTGCTAGGTCCTGTTCTCTGCCCCTGAAAGAGCCCTGGGGAAGCTTATTGTTGACATTTGCAGATCTTTGCTCGAAGTGGTCAATCCTCTTCTTCGACATATATCTATCTCACATCATCTTCATGCTCTCACCTCTTACTTTTCATTCATCACCATACCAACCAAACCCCATCATCCAGAAGTCAGACATCAATATGAACTTTGTATATCCCAACACCATGGGTGCTTTCCCTCAACAAGCCTTCTACAACACATCGGCCATGGTCAACAGCCAATGGCTGCTCCAACAACCAAAGGATTCGGGTTACGCCAGCGATGACCACGATCTCTTCGAAAAGGCTTTCGAGTCACAACTTCCCAGCATCCCTCAAGTCTCTTCACACCACATGAGCCAACAAACGCCCATGTCCGCCTTCTCGGATTCATCTTCATCAGAGTCCTCAAGCAATGGTAGCCACAGCAGTCCCTTTGAGTATGCAGACTCGCTATGCACACCGTCAAATTACGAGGCCCACTGGAACCCTTATGAGACCCTCGACTTGAGCGTCAAGAAGCTTTCCATCGATGCTGGCATCACATCCATGACTGGTTACTGCGATATCGACTCGATGCTCACAGCCGCCTATCACAACACAAGTGCTTCTCAACCCAAGCGTTTCAGCGCCTTCTCTCAATCATCACCTCGCTCCTCGGCATCAAACCAACAACAAGACACATCGATCGAAGCTCCTTCATCGCCAGCGCTCGGTCGCCCCAGAGGCAATAGACTGGACCATCAAAAGGTTGAGCAAAGATACCGTGCCAATCTGTCAGATAACTTCGAACGTCTGCGCAACTCCGTGCCCGAGATCGCCACTATGCAACCTGCAAGAAGCGGTCAACCACCCAAGCCCTCGAAGGCCGAGGTGCTCGCAGCTGCTGCCGAGTACATCAGACAACTCGAAGAAGAGAACGACATGCTCCGAGAAAGCATGATGAATGCTGCCGCCGGCGAGCTCAGAAGGAAAAGAGCCAAGACTGGTTAAACTTTTTTAATGATTGACTCATGGATATGGAGAGTGGTGTAATGTATATAATCAAAGTGGTGCTTTGGGAATTGGTGTTCTTACCCTACTGGCGCTGGGCAAGGTGGTTTGGGATGGTCTTGGTCTTTCTCTTCTGTCGATATACCCGTTTGGAGTTTTTTCCAAAAACCTGAACTTTTTACTGGTCCGATGATACAAAAGAATATCTGTTCCGCTTCTACCTGCTGTCTTCTTGATCGTTCCTACTTGGCTTTGGTATGTTGTCGATCTTCGTGTACTGTTCTGTTCGATCCCGACAACTCGGTTACACATGTTCCTCATATGCAAAGCTTATCGGCGTTGCTGTCTCAGCACGTTGGCTCGGTTACAGGATTCCGTGGTGCTTGCGATTTGCTCCACCATTCCGGAGTCGATGAAACTGTTTGAAGAACCATGGCATGAACATGTCTCGATAAATCCTTCCCTCTCGTTCCTACGCTTGATCCTTCCCGCTCTCGCCATTCGGTCGTTGCTTCCATCGTTGAAGTTAGGGTTGAGTCGCTGCTTCCGGCTGTCTGTCTGTGAGGCTTTCTCTGAATCCTGTTTCCTGGTCTTGAAGACTTGGATAGCGTCCTGAGTTTTTTCGTGCAGACAATTATAGGTCGTGATCTGGATCGCGATTTCGTCTTCGATCAAAATCAGTTTCATGTCTTTTGTTTGAGTTTGAATCCTTGCAATATTGCTGATGCGGTCGTGATTTCTTTTCGTCGCAGTGTACCTCTTTCCGGGCCAGAGAGGACAGTAAGAGGTATCTATCAACCAGGTTGCATCATATGCGACACACTGCCTGACAGAATACCAATGACCGACGACTCGTGCTTCGAGTATGCCATGTGCTAACTCCAGCTCAATGATTATTGTCCCGGGCCAAACTCGCGTAGCAAAAGAAGACAGAGGAAGCCAACAAGGTGCAAAACATACAGCAGCAGGGATTCCCACGTGGTCACCCACCGTAGTACTAATCTGCCGTTCAACTGCTTATGTATGGCAGAGCGGACGGGATGCCCA